>PVLA01003881.1:0-195402 GCA_004027455.1 Hydrochoerus hydrochaeris
TCTCTCTCTCTCTCTCTCTCTCTCTCTCTCTCTCTCTCTCTGCAGTGGATTAGTTAAAGCACAAACAAGCCTGTTTTTGTTCTTCCTTTCAATTATTTCTTGCTTGGCTAATTGAAACAGTTTCAGATGCCATACTAAAAAGAAAGACTATTTTTAGTAACCTCATAGAAAGGGACCAGGGTATGAGTACTTTCTATTTTTATTTCCCTTTTCAAAGGCCAGTTAATTTGATGTGGACGTTGGGATCTCTTTTGAAAAAAAACGTGTATATATTAGGTAAAAGGAGAAGTTACAGAGGGAGAGGGAGCCCAGCCTTCTGTAATACCTGCACTTTCTTTTTGTCCAGACCTTGACATTTGAATATTAACATTTCCAAAAGAGGATTTGACATAGCCTGGTGAAGCCTCTCTTTATATAAAGAGCAGAAAGTCAGCTTTTCATATACAAAATTGACATACTTTGTCTCCAGCTTAACAAACTTCAAACATATGTGAAGAGGTGGAGTTAATCTATTTAGACAGATTTAGAAAGAAAGCATTTTGGAGAGCATGAACTCTCCAATGTCTTACAGAGGATCTGACCCTCAATATTTATTTACTCAGTGAATGAATGACAAGTTGAACAAATTCAGTGTGGGCTCTAGTCTCTACAAAACAAATAGCAATAACTGAAAAACCCTAGATGCTAGCCATACCCTCCAAACTCCCATGTACCCATATCAGCAAGGGTACTTTGCTTTTTGCCCAAGGGCTTTGGGTTACCTGAAGGAAAACTGTATAATTTCTATTTTACCAACAAAGCACTTGGTTTTTTTGGAACACTTCATTATGAAGCAAGTGCCCCTGCCCTTCCAATGTCTATGCCTTTGACATGTAGTTTTCCTATGTGAGGTGTCCCTTTGTGCAGCAAGACTAGGTGGAAGATAAAAATCATGCCCCACACCTCTGGGTAGCTTCTTTGATTGTGTGCTAAGGAGGACTACCTCACAGAAACGGCTCTGAGAACTGGTTTGGTCAGGAGCTCTGGTAAGCACATCCTACTTGGATGGTGAGAAAAGGAAACCTTAGTGTAGAGCATGCAAGGTGCTTCCCAGAGAGTAAACAAGAGCTGCGCAACCATGCAGTAACCTGACAGTCATTTTCTTCGAGCAGGTTCTCAGCTAAGAAAATGTGGGGCAGTGATAAGCACATAGAAGTCAGATACCAGATTTTCAGAGTTTACACCTTTCCTGAAGAAGTGAGCCTATGATTTGTTTTGAAAAGAACCACATTTATTAGGTAAGATTTAAGAAAATGTCACTTCCACTTGTCTAAGTGGTTTTAAAATGAGTGACTAATGACCTTTTAAAGTAAAGATAAGGCCTAGAGAAGACTTACAGTTTCCTTTGTGAAATGCCTAACTTTGTCGGCAAAATAAGTATGCAATATGAAATTGTCTTAGTGATGATTAAATGTAGCTTAAAATCATTATTATTCTAGGATTTATTAATTGTTGCTTATTTTTATGACAAAGATGTAAGTTTGAGTTGAGAATATAAGAACTTAGGATCTTACTAGGCATGCCTTAGGCTGCTGAGAGCAAATCTTTTGTGAGCATTTTAGAGCTCTCCATACGATTTTTCTATTAGTTCATTTATTTTATTTCATTTTGACTTGAAGCAGTTGAGGTTTGTATACATTCCGCAAGTACCCTTCCCTATGCTTAGTTTGCTATCACTGGTCTAGCAAGCAAGAAACCCATTTTGCTAATGCTTTAGTTGATCCTGAATAATGTTATCATGCTTTCTGCCTAATGCTTGCCAATGGGCTAATCTAAAAATGGCACCAAATCAGTTATCTGTTATCCACAGGACAAGGATACAGTTTGAGACTAAAATAGATTGTGGTCAGTGGGGACCTGATCTGCTGACAGACAGTTACTGCAGAATCCCTCAGCAGTAATAAAATATGATGAGATTTTTATATAGTGAGTCATCATTGTTTTGTGTTAATTAAAATATTAACCCCTCTTTTGGTAGCTTTTGAGTTAATATATTTTTCATACTTCTTTTCAACAGTGTTTCTTTATGAATTATATTCATCTTTCAAAACTCAATAAGCCACTCACTGTTGCACATTGTCCAGTGAGTAAAGTGCACTGTAGCATGGTCCAACTTATGTGATCAAATTTATGATGACAAAAGTTTATGAAGAGGTCTGTCAATATACCATTGAGATAGAATATAGACACCACCTTTATAAATGACAAATATACTTTTATGTGATCCTCAGATTCCTAGAAAATTAAATATTTTATGTTTCTCAGTTCGGGTACAACAAATAGATCCATCTTGTTGTTGTTTATCTGCAACTGCCCAAGTTTATAACCGCTGTCCTTCTGGCCTACCAACTTTAGCATTTGTCCTGGACAGAAGTGATCTGGCTTAACCAAGGATTATATTGTCACTCTAATAAAGGAAAAACTGTAAAGGCAATCTTTTTATAGTACTGAAAATCTGCTAATGTATTTAACCTCCAAATAGTAATCTAGGTGCATATGACTGTAACAGGCACGTTATAATTGGTTAATAGTGTAAATTAAAATTAATAGAGGATTTCAGGGTCTCATGAGACAATCTCAGATAATTATTATCTGCAGTTAACTTCCTGATTGCTAACCAGTCATTTTTTAGCCATTAAGTACAATGAACAATTCTCAGTTTTAGAAATATTAGCAGTATGACATTTCTAAGTTCCAAAGCACATGAGATTTTAAAAGAGAGAGCCAAATATAGAGAGAACTAACAAAGATTTTAAGTCTTCATTGCATTGCAATGCTTGTGAATGCTGCAGGCCAATACCTCTTTAATGTAAGATGGATACCTTATTTTCAGAGATTTTGTTAGACTGTCTTCCTTATTTGGGAAGAAAGATGCATAAAAAAGCCAAATTTAAGATGGAAACAAGGGGGGTGAATTAAGAAATGTGAAAGTGAGAAGAGAAACCCTGAATAATGTGTCCTTTTTGCTGAGACCTGCCTGGCATATTAGCTAAGCATTTCCATTTTTAGGTCTAACTTATAAAGCCATTGTGAAAGGTATCCCAAGGTTTCATCATACTTATTGGTTTGGATGAGAATGTAAGTTAGACTTGCACTGGGAAGGGAGAAGTATGAATCCACATGTTACGTTCTGATAGAGCACTGTTGTTGGGATTATGGTACTCTACTTAATAGAACTGATTTAACATTGTGTATTGCAGCTTAATTCATTATAGAGCTGTTCATATTTAGAAATTGCTACATGAAATAAAACTTTATATATATTTATTCAGACCAATCTGCCAGCACAATAGAGTAAGCACAATCATATATTCTCAGTAGTGCAAGCAATGGGATGTAATTTGTTGCTTTTTTCTCACTAGCTCACCATAATGTTCTTCCCTAGTTTGAATGCTCAGCACAATCTGATTATTGTGTTTACTGTGTTCTTTCTTCATGTCATTAATATCCCATTTTCTGGCTGAGGGTCTCCTTCTTTCTAATAATAATTTGATAGATTTCCAAAGGATAAACAGATGTGATCATTTTAATGGTTGAAGTACAGATTGAATGTTCAATTCAGGTCTTATGGCTTTTGTGTGTGTGTGTGTGTGTGTGTGTGTGTGTGTGCATGTGTGTGTATGAATTCCATCAAAGGGTGTTATGGCTGTTTCAGTTCAGCTGGATGGGTTTCGTGGTTTAGAACTATCTATGTAAATTCGCTATTAAGAAAGATTTGAGAAAATAAGCAACATTAGCCAAGATTCTCTTTTTATCTTGACAGTAGGAGACAGAATAAGAGGACAAGAATTCCGCTCCAAGTGGGTTATGTGAAAGAATCCCTTATATAATACCCATTCATTTCATGCTCCTTTTTTTTAGTATGCTGTTGTGTATTCCAGCCGATGGCCCCAGAATCCTCTGCTAGGTAGAATAATGAAGAAAGCTTCAGGATGAGTTTCGGCTCCAACTCCTCAGACTGAAACCACATGACAGACCCCAAATGAGAGTTCCCTGGTTAATTCCAGTCAATCTCTGAATTCATGGATCATGATATTGAAACAGTTGCTGGGCTGGGGATTTAGCTCAGTGGCTTAAGTGCCTGCCTGGCAAGTGTGAGGTTGTGAGTTGGATCCCTGGTATGAAAACAAAACAAAACAAAAAACATAAGAAAAGAAACAGCTGCTGTTGTTTTGGTCCACTGCATTGAGGGTAATTTTGTACATAGCACTTGATAACTGGGAAATACCTGCTTTCAAGTTGGACACACCCAAGTTCAAATACTGACTCTTGCCTCTTGGTAATCATATGACATCAGCCGGGATCTTAAATTTCTCTAATTTGTTTCTTCATTTTATGGATGTTTAATCTGGAACATGGAACTTGCTTAATAAATATGAGTTTCTTTTTCCTTCCTTGCTTTCTTCCCTCCTTCCATCTTCTTGCCTTCCTTTGCATCCTTCTTCCTTTTTTCCCTCCTATTTAAATTCAACCAAATGCAGCTGCTTTTGTGGTAGGCCATTTCAAACTAGAATATGTTAGTGCCAGGTGTGGATTTAATTGGACCTTTACTTAGAACAGAGGCAGAAAGAATTCAGGATGCTTTTTTTTTTCAGTGAAAACTGCTGAATCACTGGTTCCAAAATCAGCATAAAATATGCTCAGAGACTCCACAAAAAGAGTGTGTGATGTGATTGAGTTCCTTGGGAGACTGGGATAAACAAAATTTTTAAAAAGAAATGTTTCATAGTGAGCAGTATCTGAATTCAATTCAGGTGAAAAATATCTCTAAAAGCTAGATAAAAGAAATGAAAGCATGAGCAACACATTATTTGTAGGAATGACATACACTATCTCCTTGGCAACTGCAAAGGTGGCATGCACTTTGGCAATCTGCGTTGTGTCATCTTGGATGCCTGGAAGTCACTGTTTCCTACAGAAACAAAGGAAAGAACAACATGAGAGAAAGAGCTCTGATTTTAGTATGCTAAAAAAAGGTATTTTAAAAATTGAGGGAACAACATGCTTTCACAATAGAACTAGAACTCAAAGCTGTATTATAGTTTCATTTCTTAATTTTATAATGCTCTAGAATATCCATTAAATGTACTTTTTGGTCCCATTGCACTTTTTATTCATATGTTATGGTCAAATGATGGCAGAAGACATTTGTGTGGATTGTGCAATGCCTTCAAAAACTTCAGGAACATTGAAACCAAATATTTTGTGAAATTAATAGGCACTAATAAAAAATTTAAAAAACAGTATTTAGCAAAAAAGACAGAGTATTGGTTGACTGTCTAATTTGTGCCAGGTGCTGCATGAGGTGCTGACTGCAGATCTTTTGCTTTATTTATATGTTCCAATCAGCCTGTCATAACCATTGGATATTGTGGAATTTGTTTATTTGAAATGAATCAATAATTTAGCAAACATTCAGATAATCCCAGCTAGGAAACCTTATTACTTGGGAGCTAAGAATTAGGAAAAATGAACCACAAGGCTATACAGTGCCTGACTGGGCACAAAATAGTTCTCATAATGCCTTTTCTTGAGTTAGTTATTTCTAGATCTTTCCATAGATGTTGTCCATTTGTTTTCACCATCAGCCTAGATGTAAATGGCTCCCAAATATTCATAATAATGACTCACACTCAATATAATTTCATTTTGTTGTTATTTGACTGAAGTTGAATGTCTTACAGTGCAACAACAAGCAGAAACACTGAAATTACACCCAGGATTTGGAGGCAGAATTATTTACACCAACGGGGACTGATTGGGATCATTCCCAAAATATAAGGCCCTGATCTCTGATGGTCTAGGGATTATATGTATGGAATAAACAAGCAGGAATTACAGAGGCAGAATGGCTTGTGGATTGGGAATTGGTTCTTCTAATATGCACCATAGTGGTCAGCTATACATCACAGTGACCAGCCCTTTTTAAGAAATAAAAGTAACAAGAATGGGAACTGCAACTATTACCAGGACAACTAACAAACTGAAGGATACTGGCTAGAGGTTATTTTCTGTTGCAAAAGAAAATGCAGAATTCAGTGTGGCTGACTAGAATCTATAAGTTTCCACATTGGTGATATTCAAAGAAGTATCAACATTATGAAACAATATAAAAGCAGCCTGAAGGGTTGCAATGGGACTGCTTGGTTACAGCAGGAAAGTGGTATGGCTTGTTACATCAGTTTAAAGCATCATATCAATATTATCATGGTCTCCAGTGGCCACTGTGGTGCTGGGGTTAAGGACTTGAGGCTCACCATACTGCAAACAATTAAGTTGCATGGTCAAATGTGCCCAAGAATGATACTGCTTCTTATTGGTGTGTTTAGTTTCTTCAAAGCATTGCTTGCTCTTCATCCATTGCAACTTGGTCATAACAAAAAGTGAGGCATTTATCTACATTTCTAGATTCAAGTAAGGAATAACTTTGAAGCAAATCGTTTATGTCCACCAAAGTTTAACATAAATACCTGAAAGCTGACTTTTCCAAACACAGTAGTGATTTTAGGTGTTCTAGCTCAGAGAGGTATAACTCATGTGCCTGATTGTATAATTTCAATATTAAAATTAACAACTAGATTTCACTTCCTGAGTTTTTCTCCTGTAGGGTCTTATTTTACTATGTCCTCTCTAGAGCAATATTTCAGCTTAGAATTTTCTTGGATTTGTGGAGATATTCATGGAAGATTTAAATAGCATTGCAGCTGTACAGAAAAGCTGTTCTAGTGTGTGCTTTGAAAATCAGCTTTTCAATAAACGATAGCTTTAGAACTATGATTGAGAGAGGGGGGAAAACACACCAATCTTGTTAAACAAGATATCACAGCGACGGGCTCAATGTTCCAAGCCATTTGAAGAAGTCGTTCACATGATCACTGCTTTGCTCCTGGAGAGGCAGGTGAATGCCCATGGGTCTTATCCCTTTCCTGAATGGCACCAAAGAACAAGAGGAAGGTGGAGGTTGGCCTAGAAGGTGACTCTCTCATGCTCAGTGAAAAAAATTTCGTCAAACTGTTCAACAGGCAGAGGTACAAAACAGGAGAGGAAAAGCATTTCATTATGCTTATTAGTTAATATTCCAGGATTGACTCATTAAACAGTCCATTAGCTACTGTAGTGGCCCAGGAAGTATAATCTACATAGAATAAATGGCTGTCATTTGGTTTTCAAGTGGATTTAAATGTGCTGCTTTTGGCTCTATAGCTTTGCCAACTATGTATCTCATGAGACACATTGTGTGAAACTCATTTTTTCTGTTTTGAGTTATAAGATGGAACAATTTTGTTGATTTATTTTAATATACTTTACTCATAATTCATTTATTATTTATTCATTCGACTGATTTTTATGACTTCCTAGTGTTTGGTACTGTGATTTCTGAGGAGGAAAGGAAAACAGTAAGACACTATTACACTCTAAAGAAGCTCACAGTTGGTAAAGGCAACTCACATAGGATGCCGGGCTGAAATTAAGCATTAGGATGCTGTGTGAAGATGTCATAGTCCTAATTGGAGTTTCTAGTGTAGTAAAATCTGATGAAGGTGGTGGGAAGCCACATTAAACCTCTCAGAAGAAACAGTGTTTCAATTCTATCTTGGAAGATGTGAAGGGAGGCAGCAAAGGTAGAAGAAAGAAGACAGTGAGGAGAGAAGGTGCATTGGTGCACCCACAAGGGAATATGGTTCACACCCGTAGACAGACCTTGACTAAAATATCTTAGTTGCAATTCATAGTTTCATGGAATTTTCCAAAAAGCTGACTCTGTTACAAATATTTGATTGCAAGTAGTTTTATTTTTGAGGTGATCTCAAGAAGCACCATGCAGCAATTAACAAAGATGGGGTGGTAGAAAAGGCACACCAGTGTCCTAATGAGCAGGCCCCTTACTGTGTCATCATGCTAGGCACCTTTTCAGGCAATGTGTGAAGCAAGTTCCAGGACTATTCCACTAGTTGCCAAAGAACTTAGGGTATTTGCTTACCTACTCTTATCTCCTGTTGATTACACTCACTCAGGTGTAATTTTTATTGAAATTGTGTGTTTAGGATATAAGGCATAGTTTTTTGATATACATTTACATAGTGAACTAATCGCTATACTTGATTTATCCATCTTTTCGCATTTAACTAATTTTAATGTGTTGAGATCAGTTAAAACTCTACTCAGAATGCAGTATTATTAACTACAGTCCTCATGTTGTATATTTGACCTTTAGCATTTATTCATTCTGCATAAGCGAACCTGTGCACATTTTAAGCAACTTCAACTCTCCCCTTTGTGCTCCACTCAGGCAAGCTCTATTCTACTCTCTTCATCAAAGAATTACAACTTCTTTGGAATCTATACATTGTAGGATTTTTTCTAACTCTTTTGCCTGCCAGGTCAAACTTTCACTTAGTCAAGCAGTTATTGTTAGAACACTGCACAGGCAGGAAGCAAGTAGGCTATCAAGCTGTCTAAGGTAACAGGCTAGGTAAACCAAGTGAATATGGACCAGGCACTGATAACCTATGGTAAACTAGGGTGCCTGGAATGTCTGAGAGGATGGTTCAGGAGAAAGCAGATGAGTAGAAACGAGGCATTAGACTTAGCTAGTACATAGGGAGATTACATAAAACGTTATGCTGTGTAAGCCCCCTCACCAAAGCAACCCGATGCCAATGAAAAGATTTCAACAAGAAAGTGAAATGATCAGATTTATGATGTCTGCGTACTGTTTTAGTGGACAGTAGAGAGAAAGAAAGTGCTTAAGGGTGTTAGGTCTAAGAATGTTAATGGCCCATGCAGTAAATAGCCAACTGAGAAATGCTAAATGCTTTTCCAAAGACTGTGGGGTGGAGACAGATTGAAAAGATATTGAAGAAGCTAGATGGAGAAAAGGAAAGCAGAAAGAGGTGAGAATAGTAGAGGTTTTGTGGCTTGGAAAGCTACTTGGACTCAAGCTAATTTCTAGAAACCAGAATTCAGCAGGAAGTATATATTTATATTTTTTGTTTTGCTTTTTTTTAAATAGGAAATTGACAATGGTCAATATATTGTGTCTTGTTATATTCAGAGTATTTGCTCAGATTATAAAATATAGGCATGCATAATTGATCAAACAATATAACCACAAACCATTCTTTCACTGAACTAAGAACAATGAGTAGTATAATTGTCTTAGATATCTTTTATGTATAAACACATATATATTATTTTTTTCCTTTCCCTTCCTTCTTTTATCCTTTCTCCCATTCCATTGTTCTTTCCTTTGAGCTGTTTCTTTCCCTTTCCCATTATCCATTGTAGATTCTGGGCCTTATTGTACTTATACTAGAGAGACAATATGATGTTTACATATGTGGGTCTGGTTTATTTCACTTACAAGTATGTACTCTAGATGCATCCATTTATCTATAAAAGCCTCGAGTTTATCCTTTATTGCTGAGTAGTATTGCATTATTTAAAAATACTATGTCTTTTTAATCCATTCCTTGGTTGATTCACATTTGGGTCATTTCCAAGATTTAGCTATTACAAATTGTGCTGCTATGAACATGGGTGCACATACATTTCTGTGATATGATGTTTTTAATTCATGTAGGCAAATACCCAGAAGAGGAATAGCTGGGTTGAATGGTACCCCTAATCCTAGCTTTTTCAGGATTTCCACACTGACTTCCATGATGTTTGTACCTGTCTATACCCCAACAACAGTGGAGAAGGGTTCCTTTTTACCCACTGCCCCTCCAGCATTTGTTATTGGTTGATTTCTTGATGAAATCTCAGTATTGTTTTAATTTGCATTACTCTAATGACCAATGATGAATATTTTTTCATATATTTATTCACCATTTGTATTTCTTCATCTGAGAAGTGTGTATTCTCAGATGCTCATTTTTGGATTGGATCTTTGAATTTTGGAGGTCTGAGTTTTTTCAATTCTTTGTATGTTCTACATATAAATCTGTTGTCTAAGGGACAGTTAGCTAAAATTATTTCCCACTCTGTGGATTTTCTTTTTATTCTTCTGGTGATTTCTTTAGAGATGCAAAAACTTTTTAATAATACTAGATACCAGTTATTGATTCTGTGAAGTAAAGAAAGAGTTCTTTGAGTATAAATAAAATCTTACATACATTAGACTTTGACCATGAGCAAGGTTGTAAATTTTATAGGGGTAGAAATTGTTTCCTCTTCTTCTATTTTATATTTCCAGAGCCAAAAACCTTGCCTGGAGCAAAAAAAAAGCACCAGTAAATATTTGTTGCCTAATTGAATGTATAAATAGGTGAATGCTTATTAAATGAGTGATTGAAGTATGGTATGCTTCTGAGATATCCTAGTGATATCTTTCTGGATACCTCAGTCTAGAGGTTGGAAAAAATTTGGAGAAATAGACTTTAATTTTATGGTATTAATAGAAAGACTTCAATTAAAGCTACTATACAGGCTGATTCACCAAAAACTGAGAAAATTGAGATGACTGAGTTCTGCAAGCACGGAAAAGTATCATTTTGGGAGTAAATAGAGAAAGAGAACCTCATTGGCAACACAAAAGGGTAAGCAGAACATTACTAGAGTCTGGAATTAGGAGAAAACTTTAAATAAACAAAGAAGATCATCAGTGTTGGATGCTACTGAGATAGTGTATAAGTGCAAACTTTAAAAAGTGCCTATAGAACTAAGACAGAAAAAGTTTCACAGGAAAGTTAAGATAGGAGTTAGTTAAGAATGGGTTGAGAAGTGAATAGCAAATCAATAAGTAGAAATAGTAATTGTAGATAAATTTTCCCTGAACTTGGCCATGATATACAGTAGTAGATGGACGGGATATTCTTTGCTTATTTACAGTCTGAAAGAAATAGAGGCATTTTGTATTTTGAGTAAATGTAAAGATTATTAATTGTTGATAATATGATTAAGTGGACTATACATGGGAGTGAATTATTTTTATTTGCATATCTGGAATCATCCATTAACCCAATAGAAACTTTTATGTGGGAAGCCTTAATTATCCCTTCCTATAATTCATAGCACTGAGCAAGCTGAGTTGTCGTTCTTAGCATTGCTACAAGGAATAGTGTTGATTATCTTCACCTTAGAATAGTACGTATGATGAATTTTTAATAGAGCAATATACATAGTTTCTCATATGTTTCCAACACTTTTAAAGTAGAAACTTATAATACTTATTTAATTTCCTGCATCTACTGAAACGTACAGTGAATATCTGATTATAGAAATTAGGGAAACATCTCTAGTGAGGTTTATCCCAAAAGGACTATCTACACATCTGCCTTAGAATATGAAATACTAGCTACTTGTTAAATATTGTTATTATAAAACAATGTGTCAAATAGTATGCTAAACATATATTGTAAAGCAGTATGTCAAAGCACTGTGTTAAACATGGTACTGATATCACTCCACCAATAACTAAGAAGCGGTTATTGTTACTGCCCTCAGGAGAAACTTGAAACGGAGGTAGGCTGAATAATTTTCCTAAGGTTATATAGCTTGTGTTTATCACAGCACAATACTTGAACTTCATGATTTTAGAACCTATGGTTTGGACTTTTGTTAACAACAAATATATTGCCATACAAGAATGATAATGATACTTAATAGCTTTTTGTTTTAGGATTTGCTTTATAGATGTTGATAGAGGGCACGTTTCCCTTGCTGTCTTCAAGATATTTGGGTCTTCTAGCTTCCGGCCTGCCTGGCTGGAGTGGTTGTCTTGGCAGTATACATTAATGTGCTGATGAGCCATTTGCCATAAATTGCAACTCAGCTACTGGTTCAATTCATGCTAAATTTGCAATCTGCCTTTACTGAAGTGCAAAATTGGCTTTCTTGTCATAAAGTGGCAGAACATGCAAAATAGTCTAATACCTTATTTTCTAGCTCAAGTAAGATTAGCTGGGCTCAGAGAAAGTTTTGAAATTTTTCACTTCGGATGAACAGCTGTTTCAGCATGAGAGGCTTGTTAAGTGTCAAATGGTTTTGATAATGTCCCCTTCAAAATTATGGCTGATACCATGGAGCCTACTCCTCAGGACAAGTACAGTTATTTCCTGGAAAATACCCAAGTGACTTTAGCTATTCGCAGAATTGTGTAGTTAATAATGTAACTATCATGAAATGTCATGGCAGGATATGAATTTTTCTGCTGAATTGATGTGCTATTTTCTGTAGATGGAGTAGATTTGGAATGAATTTTGTTAACAAGTTAGCTCAATCTATGCTTTCTGTACTTTCATGAAGAGACTAGGGATGGAAGTGGATTTTTAAAATGTAAGATTTTATACAAAAGATGGCAGAATGCATGTTCTTTAGCTATATATACATGTATACATGTACTTATGCATAATTTGACACAGGCAATGCTGTACTTAATTAAATTTATTTGTAGAAAATTACATGTTTTAAGAATCTTTCTCAAATTAAGAACTAAAGCTAGTGCTTTTAGTTCCCTAGGTTACAAATGGAGTTGAAATTGTACCATCCTATGTACTGGAAAGAAAAAAAGCTTTATTAGTTTTACTATATATTTCAAATATGAAAATGTATTATTTAAATTGTTTTCAAATACAAAATTTGAAACAGCTTTTTAAAGTACTATATTCAAGCATAAGGCAGAAATTGTTGAAGCAAGTTGACAAACAGCTTCTTTGCAGGAGAACATCATACTGCTATTTTTATCACATAGATGATACAGATTTGAGTGGTGATGTTGGTTCATTTTTAAAATACCTTGAAGAGAAAGTTTCCTTAATTAAGAAAAAACTCTGCCTAGTTAAATTGTATTTGTTGTTAAGATTAAATTTTCTATAGACTAAATTATATCAATATGTCTATTTAAAAGTAAGCTTGAGTGGAGAGCATATTTCTCATATGTAATCTATAAGTGCTTCATGGCAAACAGCAAAGAAGAAAGAATGTTACGAATTAGAATAAGAACAATCAATAGGAATCTTAGAATAATTTTCACATAAACTAGCAGGAAAATTGTCTAATCATCAATTTTCGTGGGAATCACAGAATTAATGCTAGTGTTTAGATTATAGTATAAATTATAGTGAAAACTGGACTTATGTAAATTAAACCCATATTTGAAAAACTATAGTTTCATTTTTAGGTTTATTAGGTTTGGATTATTGTAGATGAATTTCAGGCAAACCATTTTGTACTTTTCTCTCCCTGCTCTAACCTTAGATATTAGCAGTTTTCAGCTACTTAACTACTAATGTGGTTAAGAGTATGAGCTTAAGATTCAGATCATCACTTTAATGTATTTTAACTGGGTTACATTGAGAGACTTACCAACTTTTGTAGGCTTCAATAACATCATTAGAAAAATAAGAATATTACTACTATCTCATGGGGTATTGTAGAAGCTACAAAATTATTTATGAAACCCATTTAATGCAGCGCTTGCTCCACAACAAGTGCTCAGTATATTGTAGAGATGTTAATGCTGATTGAGAATTTCTGCCTGGAAAATGCTGTCACTAGACATTCATTAAATAAAACTAAAATTTAAAGCATTCTTATGCTTATTTAAAGAAAAATAAGAGTGTAAAGAAACATTTTAGAACTTTCTCAAATATTTATTGACAAGGAAAATGATCAATCTTCCTTATCCTTATACTACTGCCAAAAAATCTTTGAAACTTATTTTCATCGACACCAGGCACTTTCGTCCCTTGTCCCTTGCTCACTTTTTAACTTGATTCAATCCTACTCATCTGTAATAACTTGTGTCACTTTCACAAAGAGGCTTTCCCAGCTCACAGTTGAGTAATAAACTCTGTGGTTCTTCTAGCTTTCTTTTATCGCATTCACTAATTATTGTAACTTTTATTATTCCTAAGAGAAATTGCAAAGACTGTAATATTCATCCCCTCTGAATGTACAGTGCCCCTCTGTACACATGGCTTGAAGAAAAATTACTCAATATAAATTCATTGAGTGAAAGTTGAATCACTGTTTTTAGTAAAATATTTATTGCCTATTACCTTAATTGTGAATGTTTATTATCCACTTGACCTGGATAATAAGCTCTAACAGGCGATGAAACATGAGATTTGAGTTCTTTTCCCCTAAAAATAAATCCACTAAGGTTATCATAAGTTTTTAGATTTAGTAGGCAAAATAAATTATGGGAATTCCAAAGAAATTCAGCAAGGTTTTCAGTTCATCCAAGTCTTTCTTGTCCTACACAGATGTGCTTTTCCAAGGGAACATGGTTGCTAATGTGCTTGAGTTGTGGAATTTTGTTTGTCCCCAGCAGGAGTATACCAAGGATCTTGTCTTGATAAACGATTGCTTTACAGACATTGTCCCTTGGTTTGCTGTTGTAGATAAAACTGTGACTCAGATTGTTGCTGTGCTATCTTCCCACAGAGTTGGCATAGGCTTGAATCTTTCTGGTAGCTATTTATCACAACACAATTTCATTATGATTAAATCATGTCAAGTCTACATTAAGAATAAAGCATTGTTCAAATAGTGAATTTTAATATGGTTTTCTGAATATTTTGAGGCTGAAGCAAATCCTTTTTCTAGAATAATATGGAGCTTTTAAAGATAAAATTATTCGGTCACCTGCATTTACATTTGAACACCTAAAAAGATTTCCTTTTATTAAAATATTAGACTTTTTAAGCAAAAATTATACATATATTTTGGGATACCATGTAATGCTTATGTACATATATACAATACTTGCAGTGTTCCATTACCAGCAAACATATCTGTCACCACAAACATTTATCACATCTTTATGACAACATTCAAAATGCTTTTTTCTGGGCTTTTGAAATGCATGTAATCTATAGTAACTTACTATGTACAGTGGTAAGATTTCTTTTTCAATGTTTTATCAGATGTCTATGTATGTATACTCCCATTTTTAAGTATCAAAAGTTCTTAATATAAAATGTAAAAAAGGAAAGTTATAGTCAATCATGCTTTTAATGTCATTTTCAAGTATTTTAAAAATACATGCTTTAAAATTCAATACTCATACAAAAACATAGTCATACAAAAGATCATAATCTGAAGGAAAGTGAAAATATTAATGGAAAAATATTGGATAAATGAAGATGAGCTGGAGCTTAGACCAAACTAGAAAGTCAAATAAAAGCAATACTTAACCATCTTTCTTTAATTTAGATAAGAAAGAATTGAAATTTTGACAATTTAAGAAAAAAAGCATATATGTCCCTGATGGCTATGAAAGTATTTTCTTTTATGAAGGACACATAAAAGTATTTAAAAGAAACCAATGATTTATTTTTGTCAAAAGTATCTCGGTTTTTCTTGGTTTCTTTTAGCTTTACCTGGGATTTTGAAGTTGCTACAAAAATATATCCACTTAATGCAAAAATAAAATAAAATAAACTAGAAACAAATATTTGAAAGTAGAGAGAGTTGCAAGATTTTCAGGTTTTAGTGTTTCTTGTGAAAGTACTAGTATAATATTCACTATCTAAAAATCACTAAAATCTATGTCTTCAATTTTACTGACAGTGATGATTCAGTTTACTCAGGCAGACATAATAAACTAGTATGATGGTGGTTTTCAACAACAGAAATTTATTTCTCCTAATTCTAGGGACTGGATAGTTCAAGGTCAAGGTCCCTGCCCATTGCAGTTTCCACAGAAGCTTCTCTTTAGCTTGCTGATGGCCACTATCTCACCATGTTCTCACATTGTAGAAAGGGACCGGAGATTTCTCTGGTGCTTCTTCCTCTCTTACACTGGTAACCATTCTAAGCTTCAGACTAGAGCTTCTCCTTTATGACTTCATTTAAACTTAGCTATCTCCTTGAAAGTCATATTTCTATTACAGTAACACAGAGAGTTAGGGGTTTCAACATATGAATTTGAGGAGGACAAAATTCAGTTCATATAGCAATGATTAAACCATTTTGCTGTTTTCATTTGCGAGGTTCAATGACCTTTGTTGCCTTCTGCCACTATGCAGTAGATGATTTAATCACCTCATATACTCCTCCCATTTGTATATGGGAGAAATTTCTTTTGACTATGGTAATTGAAATAAGAGACAAAGGAAAACACAGTGACAATATAGTGCCAGACCCACATATTCATAAATATAATTCTTTTTAGTATTCTAATATATTTAGAAATTTATTTTTAGTATTCCAATATATTGAGACCAGCCTGAGGAACCAGTTATAACTGGGAACCAACACTCTGGATATGGCTTTTCAGAGTATACTACAGTGTGAATACCATTTTACAGGTTGAAATTGCAACTGGCTCTCCAGTCTTGATTGCTTCTTGATGATGTCTAGATTTTATTAATAGTTGATTAAATCCCCAAAAGAAAGTGATCTGATATAATAGTATGGCCACACTAATTTTAGTTGTTGAAATGCTTGTAGTTATAGTGATTACTACATTGCTAATTGATATAATACCTAGTTCAGTTGAAAGCTTATCAGTTGAGTGCCAGGTGACATTGTTGCCATTGCTGATACTGCTATTTAATACTAATGTACTTTTTTACATTTGTTTTATACATAAGTTATTGGATTTATTCCAGTTTGACTTCTCATCTTTACTACCAATATGCATTTTATTTTGCTTTATTTCAATTAGCAGCATCATTGTAGACTGTTCTTTCCTTCAGTGTTCACCTTTCTAATTATTGAAAGTGGTGGCCATATTTGTATTGATATATGAAATACCTTTTAAATTTTTGTTTCCTGTAATTACTTATCTCTGGGTGATATATAATTTTCTTTTGGAGGCAGAATCACATTATCTGACCTTGGCTGGCTTATTTCTGTATAATATTCATTTGATGCCTACTACAGCTTTACACTGGGCTGAGTGCTTTACACGCTTTACCCTCTGTATTCATTAGGAAAAAGTCACCATTATTAATCCTGTAGCAAGAAGCACTTTAAAGTTTCAAGAGGTTAAATAACTTACTGGTTATCTCACAGCTAGTAACAAATTAAGTATAGCATTGGTGTCAAGTTCTGTCTGATTTGTTAGCTAGAATTCTAATTTACCCAGTAATTTTCAATTTCTAATCCCCAGATCACTGGCAATAATACAACTAATGAATGAACTTCCTGAAAATAGAACCTGAGACTTTCAGTGTTTAACTGGCTCCCAGATTATTCTTATAAACACTTCAAATGATTAAAACACTGCTTTTTGTAAATGAGTGAGAAAGATTTTCATCCGGCTTAGTATTTGAGTTTACAGAAAGTGCACTGAGGACCCTTCGTCCTCTTTCCTCTCAAGGTTACCTGTGCAGCACAGATGAAAACAACGTGATTCCATATGGCTTCCTGAAGTCTGCTTGAGTCTTGACCAAGCTGAGAACTTCTACTCTAATGAAGTCTCCAACAAGACAGTTTCTTTATTGGAGCAATGTATTTAAGGCACAAAGCATTTATAAACAAAGTGAAACACTAGGAATTACTATGGAGCAAAACTAGCCACATCTCCAAGAATTACAGGTCTCAAAGAAATTCCAATGTTTTAAACTCTCAGTTCTAAATGTGTAAAAAATAATTTTTTTAAGTTCTCTTTTTTTCCAGTAACTCCAAATTGGAGGCATGCATTTATTCTGAGGACTGATATTGGAAGTAACATTTCTATAGTTTGTGGAAATTCAAACGTTGAATTATATGCTAACATTGGGAGAAAATGAAATACAATAAATACAGAACTCAGTATTTCTATTTCTACATTTTGTAGTTCAATACATGATAGAGTCCCTTGAGGACTACTTATGAAATATTTAGCATGTTTATTTGGAAGTCATGTTTTTTGTTTCTACATGGTAGCTTTTTTATGGAAAAAATAAAACAAGATTTCATAACGAAATAATAGAATAGTAATACTGAATATGCCGTGTATTTTTGTCTTAAAAGTAGTTACTCAGAGTACCAAATATGGACATAAGAAATTCCCTGAGTGATATTTACGCAAATTTTTCTTTTCAATGAGCTAAGAACAATTAGTAGTATGACTTTTATTTACCTTTGCTTCCTTTCTTTCCCCCTTTACTCAACTTAGTTCCTCATTACTTTTGAACAACATTTTCTCATTTCATAATATCTGTTGTACATTTTGGGCTTTATTTACCCTTTCAGTTTCTCATACCAGGGGGACAATATGATGTTTACACATACGAGTCTGATTTATTTCATTTATGAATATGGTCTCAAGTTGCATCCATTTATCCATGACCATCTCGAGTCAGTTCTTTTTTATCACTTAGTATTATTCCATTGCATAAAAAGATTACATGTTTTTTATCCATTCCTCAGTTGATGGACATTTATCTATTACAAATTATGTTGCTATAAACATTGATGCACATATATTGCTGTGGTATGATGTTTTTAATTCTTCTGTGAAATACCCAGAAAAGAAATAGCTAGGCCATATGGGACCTCTAATCCTAAGTTTTTGAGGAATCTGCATGCTGATTTCTACAATGGTTGCTCTAGTCTACACCCCCACTAACAGTGCAGAAGTGTTCCTTTTCTCCCATCGCCCCTCCTGCATTTGTTACCAGTTTATTTCTTGAAGATAGCCATTCATTTGGGAGTGAAATTGAACCTCAGCAATGTTTTAATTTGCATTTCTTGAATGATCAATGATGTTGAACATTTTTTTCATATATGTTTTTACCATTTGTATTTCTTTGAGAAATTCGTATTCATCTCAGATGCCCATTTTTGGACTGGGTCTTTGAATTTGGGGGTTTAATTTTTTTCAGTTCTTTGTATGTTCTCAATATAAGTCCCATTGTCTAAGGGACAACTGGCTAAAATTTTTTCCCACTCTTTGGGTTGTCTTTTCACTCTGTTTGTGATTTCTTTTGCTGTACAAGAGCTTTTTAATAAGATGAGATCTAGGTTATTTTTTCTTTGTAGTATTTTCTGTGCAATCTGGGTTTTATTCATAAAATCTCTAGCGGTACCCATGTATTCAAGATTTCTACCTGTTTTCTGTTCCAGAAGAGTTAGTGTTTCTGTTTTTAATACTTACATCTCTGATCCACTTTGATTTTAGTTTAGTGCAAAGTGATAAACATGAATCTAGTTTTAGTCTCTGCATGTGGAAAGCCAGTTTTTCCAGCACACAGTAATGTTTTTAAAACTCTATTGATAATCCTCAGTAAATCGTTATCTTGGAGTTTAGCTTCAGCTGCTCTACTATACTTGTTTATTTCCTCATTAAATAAGATGTGTAACTACCCTTGAGGCCCTGTCTGAATGACCTTTAATAAATGTCTTTAAAATATTGGATTTTTTTGTATGTGATTCATTGATATTCTGGAAGATAAACATGTTCATTATTAGCCTTGATAGTTTTTAATTTAAGAGGGTTAAATTACATTTTATTAAATTTCATTAGCTTCTCAAGCAAGCAATACGAGTGTAGCTGCCTGCATTCTGCAAAGCTAATCTTAGTTACTTTATCTCTTTGCTACTTGAGTAATAAGTTGAGATGAATTTTTTTGCAGTTTATAATACTTTTTTAGAAATTGTGCCAGATCACAGTCATGATTGACAAATTGCTTGGATCTGCTCCTGTTTGCCTGTTGCTGCTTCAATTTGTCGGTAATGTTTGAATCTGCCACTTCCCATCCCTAGTCCACCAGTTTCTTTGCTTCAGGCTATTGTGACTAATGACAAGATGATTTCAAGCTAAATCATTTTTTAAAATTCCGATGAAGCTTAGGTGCTTTTCCTGTTTGGAATCACTGTGTGTTCTCTGGATACTGATAGAGCCTCTGAAGTTGCTGCACTCTATTTGAAGCATCTCATCACTCTGACTGACTTATTAATTGCTCTGAAACTTGGAGGTTGTGTGAATATTATTCCTAGTGAGTTCAGTTCCAGGTAGGTCTGTAGATTTCTCAATAATTTTGTAATTTTTCATCATGGAAAATGACAACCACTTTTTCTATAGCAGACCTTGGGGTCTAACTACAAAATAACTTGAGTATCATTTAGCCACTTGACAGAGAGCAGATGTAAGCCTCAAATCCGTCAAATTTTACTTTCCTTTATAAAGGGGAAATATATAGAATATTGAGACTTTTTAGGCATTCTCAGTCAGATTTGGATGCGTCATGATAATATGCATGTTTTAAGCAAGCCTCCAGTATTCTAGAAATTTACCCCATAAGCAAAGAAATAATAATTTGGAGACCAATATAGTAATTTTTGATGATAAAAATATGAGGAAGAATCTTAATTCTGTATCATATCTATTTTGATGCCAATTAACAAATATGAAATTCATTCCTATCATCTGCTTTAGACTACAATGATTAGTCTTTATACTCGGAAGCTCATTAACACTTTTAAACTGGAAACATAAAGATTGGGTTTTTGATTTTAGTAAATAGCCTTATATTGTTCAGATTGCTTCATTCAATCTCATGAAGTCTCTTGCCTTATTGATCCTTCTTTCTAACCACCTTAGATTAATGCTGCATCTTCGGCTTGGGCACTGTCTATTCTCCAGACTATTCTTCCAGTCTATGCTTATATTTCTCTGATTATTTATAACTTATTCAGCAGATATTACCTGTGTATCATTTTCAAGCCATCAAAACACATGATTCATGTATTAAGTAGACTTTAGTCAAACATTTTGGTGGAGTCATTAATGAGAGAACTACTATGATGGAAAACTGGTTCAAAATATTTGTGAGGAATAGGAGATTACAAAAACTTTTACAAAAAGTATTGGAACAAGATTGCAAGGTCAGATGCAGAAGTATTCATTTTTATACAGGACAACAGAAACATAAAATTTGGTAATCTTTTCTACCAAATACAAAGCTGTAAGTTAACATGCCATGTTAACAATGTTTGGACTCATATCAAATTTTAAACAGCAAATGCATGTCTCATAAATTATAATAAAAACTTAAAAATTCCTGAGTGGGCTTGTTAATGTTCCATTATGCTATTGAAAGAAATGTTATATTTGCTTCTGATTTCCAAGTCTTAAAAACTATTAATATTTTTTGTGATACTAGAAGTTGAGGACAGGGCCTTTTCATTTAGCTACATTCCCAGATACCTTCTCTTTTTATTGTTTTGGGACAAGTTCTTACTGAATGACTAAATTAATTAGGCTGTACTTGAACTTGTGATCCTCCTGCTTCTGCTTCTCAAAGTGTTAGACCCAGCTATAATAATATTTTGACTATACAAATTCTTGGCTGACTCAGATAGGTGCAAATTGATATGGTTTTTAAAACCTCTTCCACATTGGTGAGTAGACGATGTGGCTAATTAGATACAATACAGTGTACTGTAACTCACCATATGACTTCCAATTAATCATAATTTTTTGCTCCTAATTTCTTCTGCAAAATAGGGAACTGAATTAAAATGATTATTAAAATTCCTACTAGTGTAAAATTATTCCAATTCTATAACTCTAGAATTATGAAACACAAAATAATTTTGTCATTTAACTGCTGTATGAGTTAAGCAAAGCACCCCCTAAATACCCTCCATGAGTACTGGACAAATCAAATTTATCCTAAAATGTCTGAAGAACTAACTACTCCTCATAAAAGAGTACCATTCAGACCCTTGATCTATTTAGTATGTTTTAACTATGGCTACAATAATGCTGCATAACAAACCACTTTGATACATCACACACATACAGCAGACAATTTACTTTTGCTCCCATATCTATAGGTTGTGTTGCTCTTAATTAAGCTTTTCCAGGCAATTCATCTTCTTTTAGCTAAGACAGACTCACCTGTTTCAAGTCAGTTAGCTAGCCATGTGATCCAGGATGGCTTCATGGGAACTGCTGGTTATGCTCAGAATGATCTCTCTTTCTCCAGCAGTTTAGCCTGCCCTGCTTTTTATGGTGGTGGTAGGAATGTTTCAGGAGACAGTGGAAGCAAACAAAAACTCATGAGGGTAAGATTTGGGCCAAAAAATGTCCTAAGGTGGAAACCAACTCCATCTCCTGGTGGGGAGGGTGTGCATGTATCACAAAAGGCATGATTAAACAGACGTGATCAACTGTACCATTTTCCTAAGCACTCTATCATAAGAACATGACTCATAGGGTTTTGGAGGAGTTCCGGAAAAGCTTTAATGTCTAGAGGGAATTAAGAACTTTAATGTTCTTATGTTTTGTTCTGAGGTGCAGATAAATTACTGGAGTCAGTGTCATACTTTCCAGTCTTGTTAAAAGGTAATGCAAAGGCTGAGTTTAGCCATTTATGCCATACTACTTTTTAGAGTTTTCTGGTGTAATAAAGGAGCAGAATATAAAAAAAAAAATAAAAGTGGCCATTTTATTTAAAGGTTGTGGAGAAGAGCCCACAACCAGCAAGGGTTTGGCTTTTTCCCCTACCCAGATATGGGGGTGTGAGGTATATGTGACTTTTGAGCAGATGTGGTGTTTGGGGCAGGCATTGATGATGCGTGAGGATCTGATTGGAAGTGTTTTTTGCACTCACTGGGAAAGGAAGGAGGAAGTTGCAATTGGGGAAGAAGGAAGAAGTGGCTGTCAGGGTAAGCAGCCCGATTTGGCCTTCTACTATGTTGAACTACCACCGGAATGTCCTGTGATTTATTCTAAGGCAAAACTCTTTCACTACTGAGATAAGTACCTTATGAGTACTCTGTCAAGTGCTACATGAACACTGTCATTTTCACCTCTAGTAGGAACATGCATTCTTCCTGGTTTTGGGAAAATGTCAGGTACTCTTTTCTCTGACCTTTCTTTGTGATTCTGTTTTTTAGACTTGGACACTTCTTAACTAATCTTGGCCTAGCAAAATACTCAATAGGGGTTCTCTTCATATTTGGAGAGTTCAGTCTTTGTTCATCATTCTCCTCCTGTGCTTTGCTCTCTGAACTCTAGCAACATTGACCTCCTCAGTTCTCAGGCCTGTCTTCTCATTAAAAATTCTGCCATTTTTGCCACCTTGAGTTTCTCTTTCCTGTACACCGTGTAAACTCTCAAGTATGTTTCTTCACTGTTAACATTATAATCACTTCTCTCCTCTGTGTCCAATTCTTCCTTTTTTGCCCTGTTTCTTTTTCTTCTTAGCATCTTTGACTCAATTTGGCCTTCAAATATATATAATTTTTGCTATATTTTTGATTGTAAAGAGTAGGAGTATATATATGGTATTGCTAATATACATACTTTAAGTGTATCCTTATCCTTTTTTGTCTTTATCATGTGTATAACATTTTAGAATTAAAGTTAACCAGTAATTATAATCCATTTCTGTAAAAATGACATTCATAATCTGAGGATTAATTAGATACCACTTATATTATGTTCTGTAGAAGAAATGTGCAGGATAAGTAATGCTATCTCTAGCTTTTAGGTTGATGTCAATTTTGCCTTCAATTGTCTTCACCAAAATTAGGTGCCATATGCTAGGATACAATTTCTCATTAATTTATCTGCAACCTGCATAGAAGAATACTCCAAGCTGACATGACGAATGCTTTCTAAATGTCTCAGAGTCTGCTTTGGCTCTGTGCTTTGTGAAGCTGCTGTTTTGGTTTGGTTTTTGTTTTTTTCTCTAGTCATTGACCTTGAAGTCACAATTCACAGGTACATGAGGTATGGATTGAACATTCAAAAACATTCGACTAATGTGGTACTGAAAAAGATATTTTTAGAATAAGCCTTTCTGTTTAATATGTGCTCTCAGTTAGTTATATACAATTTAACCATGTTATATATCATCTGTGAATTGTCCTCCAAGCCTGGCCCCTCCAGTCAGTCATTTAGCTCTTCTTTCTCCCCTCTACTTCTCTGCTTCAGCATCCATAACTTATTTCATACAATAGCCAGAGGAGAATACATTATAAAATCTTGTTATAACGTAGGATAAACATGATTAGCATGGATAATTTACTGCTAAATAATCATAGTATTTTTTTAAAAGTGATGTGACTATTTTAAAGATTATCTGAGCAAGTGCTTTGCTTCATAGCATGCATGGAAAATCTATTGTAGACTATTTAATTATTTATTGTATACATCAAAATCATAAGAGGAATTAGTTTAATGACTTACCATATATAGTGTATTTATTCATATATAGTTTTATTTATTTATTTATTTATATGTAGTTTTATTTTACAAATAAACTAATTTCATGGGAAATATTAAATTACATTTTAATTTAATTGCTCCTTATTGGTTAATGGTTCAAACTCTTATTTATGCAACTATTTGGTGAGATGTATTATATGTCTAACATATAACACATTTAAAATTAATATTTCCTTGTATTTTTATTATTGTGAAACACTAAAATGTATCAGGATGTTTAAAGTTTTTAATAATGTATCACCTATCTAAGATTCTCTTGCAAAAATGAATTCCAGGGATTTAGAAATTAAGTGTTTTCAGTTTTTTTGAAAGCAATGTCATGCATATGTAGATAATTATTATTGTTTTTATTTTGTGTATATGAGCTGTAAATGTCTGTAAAAATAAGTATACTTATAAATCTGTTTGAAATGTGTATGATACATTAAAGAATAATTATAATAAAATTTGACAAAGAGCTTATATAGCTATAGTTGTGTATACTTAATATTATGTATAAAAGTAGTTCACAGTACTAAAATTATTGTCTTTATAGATTTACATTGTTTATTAAGATGGGTCATATTTCAAAATAGAACATTTTAGATTCATAGATTCAAGTACATGCATTCTTTTTTGTTAAATACATTTAAGCTTTTGCATCAAGTTGAGTGGCTACAGCAGATTTATAAAAATTTATTTTATAGACATGCATAATCTTGTGCATTTTCATCTCTTTAAATTTTGTACAAATCTACATAAAGTTACATAACCAACATAAATTTTTAATATGCTTTTTCAGAGTACAATTGCCAATTTGAACATGAGAAAAAGAACAAATGCTTTGGTTCACTCGGAATCTGGTGTTGGCAGTAAAACTGAAGTGGGAAACCATTTGAATAAATCTGCCACTGGTGTTCAAGAATCTTCTGAGGTCACAACAAAGTCATACTTAGCTTCCAGTCCAAACCCTTTCAGTCGGGCCAATGCAGCTGAGACAATATCTGCTGCAAGAGGACTTCAGTCTGTTCCTTCTTCCACTCCCAGCCGAACTGGGTTTGTGTCAAGACAAGCTGCAGTTGAATCTACTGCTTCTAATCGTGTATTTGGATCAAGACTGGCACGTAGTAAGACCACAGTTAATACCACAGGGGCTCCTGGGAAATTGTCAGCTGCGACTTCTCCCCCTGCTCCACTGCCTTCAGGGTCTGGTACAAGTAAAATAGACAAATACGCCCGTATTCTCTTTCCAGTCACATTTGGGGCATTTAACATGGTCTATTGGGTTGTTTATTTATCTAAGGACACTATGGAGAAATCAGAAAGTCTAATGTAATTGTGTTGCTATAATAGTTTCCCAAAAGCTGATGAAAATGCAGACTATCTTTTTAAATGTTTTTAAAGATGATTATTCTTTACTAAAATAAAAATTCTACATAATTTTTCCATTTAAAAAATGCAAGCCAGTTATTGGGAGAGTTAATTAATTCCTCAGTGAAGAGAATGTGAACCATCTTTCTTTTCAGAACGATGATTTAAAAAGGATCTATTCAGTGTTCAAATTAGATGGAATACAGACTATCCTGGAACAAGAGAAATAGGGCTATTAGAGATATGTGATGCATATTTTTGCATTGAAATTTGAAAACAGACAACAGCATTTTTAATTCCCTATTAATATCAGCCAGCTACTATAAATTTCTCAGTGGCACTCCCCTTGACCAGAATTTGTTTATTATATATAATATGCACTGACCTTTGGTGATTGTCTGAGTTCCTGCAAGAAAAAAAATTTTCTTGTTAAAATATCAGTGAAAGGAAAATGGAACAAACTTAATCCTGACTGATACAGTGGGACCTATGCTGCAACCTAAACAAAGACATAGACCAGGGAAAATGTGTCCTTTCGTATGTTGGTCCAAGCAGTATTTTATGGTTGACTTGAAATTTTGTGCTCTGAGCCAAAGTTAACTAACTCATTGTATGAATTCTTTGTCATAGGAACTCCTTCATTTATGTACTGTTTTCATTCATCACATATTTACTCAGAGACTGAAGCCTACTATTTTCCAGGCACTGTGGTAGACAGTCTCTTACAGAAGTTCTTTCACATTTATCTACAGTATCACTTAAATAGTAGCACAGCCAATGCATGCTGATGAACCATAATTTAGCAGAGGACATTGTATTCTTTAATGAAGGGAATTTAATTAGAGTCTGACAGTATATCCAAAATATTTGTTACTCCTGTATCAATAGAGGATAACAAGTATATTTGTTCACATAGCCACCTTGATGTTAGTAAATGTTAGTATAATTTCAGCAATTGGTTTTCAAAACATAATGAAAATGTGGTACAGAGTATTCTATAAGTGATAAACACTATGTACCTGAAAAGAAAAATCTGGACACTGTAAGACCTAATATGTTACCTGTCTCCAATGTGATAAGGATCACATAATAGAATTTGATGACAATCATGGAATCATTCAGAAATAATAACTCTACACAGACTTTTTAGATGCTTTCCCCAACATAAGTCTATAGTAGCCCAAAAAATGCTAGCCATACTAGAATGTTTTGTGTCCATAGTTTCATATTTTTTGGTAGATGTTTCTTTGTTTTCTGAGAATTGCAGTAAGGTTTTATAACAATGGGAGTATGTCAAAATTAAAGGAGGAATGGAAAATGTCATTTCCACAGAATGGAATGCTACTAACTTTCTATGCCATTTTTCAGGATCCTTATGTGGTGACTTTTATTTTTTATTATGTAGGCTTAAATGTATAATTGAATTTCTTGCAGCTATTTTACACAGCTTAACCCAGGTCTAATTTCTCCTTGTGTTGCCTCCGTATTTTCTCCTTCTACTTGTTTCTTCATGCTCTAGGAGTATGTGTGTGTGTGTATGAATGTGTTCTGAGTGTTTAGAGGAATGTTCTGAAAAAAATAGCCACTTTGCAGACAAGATTTATTATTCCTTAGAAATTGTATTGAATGCCATCAACTTTTCACTTATTGCATTGCCTTGTGACAGTTGTATATAAGACGTATAAAAAGCGCAAATGCCAAATATCAATTGTAAGTCATGTCTAAGAGTTCCTTATCTATCTCTCTAGGTCTTGCACAGATTCAGCACATTTTAAGTCTGAAAGATGATGTAGTAATAATGTAGCCCAAATCCCTCATTTACAAATTGATTTTAGTACAATAAAGCCCAATAAATTCTGTGTATATGTATATATTTAATAAAGAGTACTTGTACAAAAAATGATTATCATAAGTTATTTCATGAATGTGAATGTATTTCTGGCCTTGAGGAAAATGCTTTGAATTGTGGTGAGGAGCTGTTTGCATTCACTAGTCCACTAAAATCATCCTATTGCTTTGGTGAGGAATTCAATCTTATCTATTCTTAAATAATTTATTAGATTTCTTTTAAAAATTCTTTACATTTTATAGATTCTTTTTTGGGGGGTACCGGGTATTGAACTCATGACCTCACACTTGCCAGGCAGACATTTATGCCACTGAGCTAAATCCCTAGCTCCCATTTTATATACTCTAAAATGATAAAAATAAACAATTTAAAATTTGAAGACCTGAGGTCCAGATGAACTCATATTTTTTTTCTTACCTTTGCATTTGAAGAATTTAAAAATAAATTATGTGGGAAAACAAAGAAAAAAAAGCAGATTTAACAGAGGATTCTTAGTTGTTCACTTGAAGAATAAATTGACTAGATAATCTAATCATTTGGATAGAAAAAATGATTTTACTTGCACACAATGTTAACATATGACTTATTTTCTCTAACTGAATTTTATCAAATCCATGATTTCTTTTTTGTCATCATTTCTGATTTCCCAGTAACTCAGAGCTATATAAGCTAAAATATTTGTATGAAAAGTCAATCAATTTTCACCATTAGAAAACTTTAGTGAATAATTAAGGGATCACCAACTCTTTGTAATGTGTGAAAAGGAATAGTACGTCCAACTGTGAATGTTAGCTTTGAATGTACTACCTTTTAAAGATGAAGTTTAGAATTGTTTTATTTAACTCTTATATGGTATTTGTATTTCAATTTTCAACCCCAAATTGGCCACTAACAGCAACATAGTAACTCCCAATTTCCCCCAAGCATGGCGAGATCTAAAAAATATAATTACATGATTAATACAGAGTTAAAAATGACTTTAATTTGTGCATATTCATAGTGTTTTGAATAACACATATTTAAATTGAGCCCTACAAATCTTGAATTAAATTAGTCAGATAGTAGTTACCTTCTTTGTAGATGAAATGAGTTTCAGAGAATTTAATGACAAAGATAAAAGCAAAAGGCTGGGTAAACTTTTAAAAGGTCATTTTTCAATCACCTCACCTTGTCAGTAGCCTTGTTTCGAGCAATACATAAAATATTTGTGTTTTATTTCATCCACAATGTGGTCAATTCTGTTTAGCCCAAAGGAAAACAAACACAAATAAAAAGCAAATTTAAAAAGTTCACTTTTCAGTTTCCTGTTTTGCAACTTCCCCTCTTTGAGATTTATGAATAATCTGCAGTGGAAAAGCAGTGGAAAAGTCTATCACTTTATTGATTGATTGATTGGATGAGTGAGTAAGTGATTTCAGTATTAGGGATTGAACCTAGGGTTTTTGAACTTAGCTATATTTTCAGTCCTTACTTTTCTTTTTTTCTTTTTCTTTTATTTGGGACAGTCATGTTAAATTGCTAAGGCTGGGTGAGAACTTAAGTTAGCACTCCTACTTTAGCCTCTCATACTGCTGGGATTACAAATGTGTGCCGCCACGAATGGCTGGATTACTTGATTTTTAATTTTGACTGTATTTTTGGTTTAGAAAATCACTTAACCTAAGATTAACTTTTATGTAAAACAGGAGGAGATGGATTAAATAATATTTTTTAATTTCAGTATTTTGTCCTCATAAGAAGTACAAGTCTATCATTGCAGTAAATATACCCAGTATTTTCAACCATGAATACATGAATATGGGAAAAATTACTTCTGCTTAATAACTTTAAGATATTACTTAACTCCTTACCTCAGACCAAAAAAAAAAAAACAGTGTGTGAGGGGGTTGAGATAGTAAAGAAAAATGTTCCATTTAGATTAGATGTGTGAAGATTTTATCCTTTAAGGACTAAATAATAATAGTTATTTTTTCTTTTCTGGTTTTTCATTCATTCTTACTCATTGGGCTTCTTAGTGCTGAGTACAGTGCTAATTTTAGCACAGTGCTAATTTTCAGGTAAACAAAAATAAATAAAATGAGTTCCTTTTCTTGAAGGTAGTCACATCTGGCAGTGATGACAGATAAGAATCATTATGAGTAAGTGCTTTGGTAGCATAGAGCAGGGCTAAAAATAAGATAGTGCTTGCCTCTAGTACAAACACGTATGGAGACCTCAAAATCCATGAGAATTAAGAGAAATATTTTAATGGAGGTCTATGAGTCTAGAGGTAAATGAATAAAATTTCTCATCTTTCCTTTCTAAATTAATCTTGGACTTCCACTTCATTTTTATTTTAAACTCCAGTGACTCACTGTCATTTGTAAAAATGAAACATGACTGTTAAAACAGAGAATTAGGAACTGCTAAAATTTAAGAACAATCTCAAAATCCTACTACCCAGAAATTTACATTTCATGAATGTAAGGCCAGATATTATTGTATAGATGTTATTGTATAGAACAGTATATTGACTGAAATACACAGTATTCTAAGAGCCTGACATGCCATGGTAGTGTTATTTAATTTAAAAAAATCACTTTTCTAAGATAAAGTTGTGGCATAAAACTGGAGAAGTTATTGATATTTAGACAACTTCCTTCAAAGCAAGAAATTTTAGGGACTCAGTTGCTTTTCATCCCAGATGCCTATCTTTGTTTTGGGAAACTATTTTCATCTTCTATGTCTAAATAATTTTTCAATACTGATTATGTTAAACTTTTTCAGCTCTATAACAGTCTCTATAATTATTTTGTATTTATAATGTTTTGTCAACTTTTGTCAACTGTACCCAAGTGAGTTTTTCATAGTGTTGATGCTTTTTAATTTCTAACATATTTTTTAATTCCATATTTTTTAAATTGTGCTCTGGTACTCTGCCAATTCATTTTTATGTCTTTCTGATTTTTCTCTCTTTATTGAAACATTGTGTCTTTTTTGAACTTCTTTCTCTATTAATGAGAACATGTGTTTTGTGGTATTTTGTTGTTTTTAAAACTACAGAGAACTATGGATACAATTATTTCCTCTGCCCCTCTCCTTTTTTTCCTTCTGGTATAAAGTTTGTCTGCTTTTCTGTTGTGTTTTCCGCACCTTTGCCTGGGATGAGGTCTGCCTTCTTACTATTAATCTGAGAAAGAAACTGGCTATTTACTGAATTTCCGTGTGGGAAGCGATGGGAGGCTGAGTCAGACCAGCCCACAGAAGCTATTTAAATTTCAGGTTTCAAGCCCACCTCCTTAAATCTGTTTTATCTTTGGCCCAAGAACCATATTTTTTTTTCTCTATTTTTGACATTCAGGGGTCTGTGTAGTTAACAGTGTAAAAGTCTCTCAGTTTTACTCTTCCTTTGTTGTTACCCCCAGTAACTATTACTCTTTCTCTTACCTTTCTGTCCCTTTAATCTAGCATTCTGTATTTTTCCAGCAGGCTACTTCATGACTCTCAACACAGTTTATCAGCATTCTTTCATTTATCTCTGTCTTCTGCCATTTGAGAGCATGCAGCTTAAATTGTATGATTTGGCTTTCCCTTGCTTTGCACACCTTGTACATCTTCAAACAAACCATCTCTGGAGGACATCTCACTTTATGAAACCTATAACCTGCCCAAGATATGTGCCAGTCAATTTCCTTTCTCTTATTAATTAAAGTGTCTCCCCATTGGAAAGCTCCTTGTCACACTTTGTCATCAATTACTTGTTAATTAAAAAAGACAGAGATTTAAAATTTTTAAATTTTTCATTATTTATGCTATTCTTACAGGTTTTTAAAAAAGAAGTGGAATTGTAAATACTTTTATTCCATCATCTTTAATGTAATCACTACCATTTGTTCAAGAATTTTCATTTAACTATGGGTTTATCAGAGTGTCTTTTACTAAGAAAATAACCATAACTATGATTTCTTAAATCTTGCATATGTCTGGTCACATTGGAATTCAACACTAAACCTTGATAAAATCTAGATTAAGTCAACTACATGGCACTCCAGAATACTAGAAAGAAAACTGTTTTGGTTTTTTTATTTTCTTATACTGGGAATCAAACTCAGGACCTTGTGCTTGCCTGGTAGGCTCTTATGCTGAGGAAAAGGAAACTAAAAGAAATAACTCTAAGTAAAAGGAAACTCATGATTTCTGCATGCGTTTTTATTTTCCCTTAGAGAATGCCAGAGATTATTTCTTCAAGAATGCTTCCCTTTCTTTTTATCTCCCCTATTCCTTTTATTCCAAGCCTTTGCTTTTCAGTCTTGTATTTCTATGTCAGTGCTAATTTTGGTGGACTAACTGTATTTTCTGTCCTTCACTTCATCAGTAGATTATTGCAGTGTCCTGTTTAGTCAGCAGGACAAAAAATTTTTAAGATCATTTAAAGTAATGTTGAGATTACTGGAAATTTAAGAATGTTTATTCTTTCTTCAGTAGTACACCTTTACTCTGTCTCCAGTTACATCTGAACATAAAGTACCCATTTTTAAAGTAAATGTGAAATAAAATTATGTCCCCCCTTTTAACTAGTAATTAGCTTCTCTAATTCAGAAGGAAAAATAGAACTATGTGAATATAATTCAGGATAATATTTTATTAATGAATCCATTAATTTTATTGAAAATACTCAGGAAAAAGAATTGCATAAATATATATGAAATATCACCAGATGTTCCAGGCAGTGGCAGATTAGATAATGTCCAGCAAGTAGGACAAAATAAATTAAATATATTCTATGCTAAACATTAAAATTTAATGCAAATTATACTCTCATTTCATTTTTCTACTACATATATTTCATCTAGTTTTATTTAGATTTTCATCACCTTTACTCATTCTATGAAACTCTACTCACTATAAGACACAACCTACTTTGGAAATATCTTCCAGGTACACATTGAAGGTTTTTTTTTTTTTTGGTCTCTGTGTGACCAAACATGATCAAATAAACACTGTGAGCAAACCGTTATTGTAAGATAAAGCAATGATATGTTTATATTAATAAAATTTATCTTTCATGTAGTGCTACATATGAATATCATAATGTGAAGTGCACTTGTTCAATATACATCTACATTGTTTCACTAATGACAATATTGTGCTAAATTCTTTTTTAGTTTCCAAAATATATTTGACTTTAATTTTTACTATAGTATTAATTAAAAGAGTCTGGTAAATATATGCAACAAATTTATGTTGTTCTTAATTATAAGACCTTCCATTTCCCAAATTATATAATTTATTACTTTTTATGTATTTGAACTTACAACTTTATTTTTATTTTTTAAATCAATTTTATTGATACAATTTAAATACACATAATGATTATACTCATTATAGAGAATCTGTATCTATATGTGGTATATACTGATTCCTCTTTTTTCCCATTTTCCTCCACTCCCTTCAACCACTCTTCCCCTCCTTGTTTACACAACTTTGTTTACTTTTTATTCTTACTTTCTCAATTTTCTATTTTCCCTTCCTTCCTTTCCCCTTTCCCCTTCTAACCCCTCCCTGTCCTTTTGAACAATTTCTTCCTATTTTACAAAATTTGTTCCTTATTTACACTTTCAGTTTCTCACAGCAGAAAGACAATGTATTTATATATGTGTCTGATTTATTTCACTTAAGAGTATGGTCTCAGAGTGCATGCATTTACTTAGAAATATCTCAAGTTTATCCTTTTTATGGCTGCATATTGCTCCATTGTTTAAAAAAATTACATCTTTATCCATTCATCAGTTAACAGGCATTTGGGTTGTTCCCAAAATTTAACTATGACTAACTGTGCTGCCATATAATATTATTTTAAAAAGCAAGTTAATATACTAAATTGGTTTCCACAAGTGTCTATCCAATTTATTGCTTAGATTTGATAGAAAACACATCTCTTTGATAACAGTAGGAAAAGAGATGCTCATAAAAGGACATGTATATTTGTGTGATTACCTTTTGACCTTTTTTTAAGTCTATATTCCATCTGTATTCTGTACTCTGTATTCCATCTTTACTAATATTAGTGATATACCCCAGGGTATTGGCTGTCATTTTACTGATTATCTCCATTTTACATATTATCTCCTAGTGAACATATGCAATAAATCAGAGCTTTCATTTCTTAAGAGACATATTATTGTTGACTGATACTTTATGATTTTGACTCTCATTATAATGAATAATCCAGTTTTCATGTAGGTCCTCTGTATTTCATATGATATTGTATGGTCAAAATATGAAATAGGTTAATTAAGGATACACTAATAATTCCTTCATAATGAAAATGTTGAGAACTAAAAAAGAAATAATTTTTTTGTTTGATTTTTTAGTGGGAGTGTGGGGACAAATGGAAAAATATGAAGTTTATTTTCTCTCTATTTTTCCCAAATAACTTTAAATGTTTGTTTAATTGTACATTTGAATATGTTCCTTAGTATGCAGCTAAAGAAAAACATGTATACATCATCATATAAAAACTATTTGGTATCTGTAAGCTTCATTTTTCTTCTTTAACCAGAACAGCAAGGGTAAAATGTTATTTTTATAACAGTTCAAATTTTGGACAAGATAGAAATATTTTTATTTCATGGAGAATATAATTTTCTTGCAAAGCACAATACTGAATTTCGAACGATTATATGTGACTTCCTGGAAATTGGTGATTTTATTCTTGGAAGAAATAAAACTGGCATATTTCAGTGAGGAACAGAGCATATAGTCATGGTTTGTTCTTGAACATTTGTTTAGAAAAAAGGTTGTCAAATATTTTCTTAATGTTTTAAAATAATTCATCAGGAAATGACTTTTCAATGCTATCTTTCTCAGCCAATTTTCCTAACTGTTCAACGATAAACTCATGATGTTAAAGCTCCTTTGCTTCTTCACACAAAATATAGACGTGGCAATAGTGGAATCATTTAGGTCTTGGTTTCTCAATTTAGCATAGCAAGCATTTAAATTTCAATAAAACTTAATTACTTGTACTTATGTTTTAAGATAAATGTGTTGGAACTAACTGAAACCATTAAAGTATAAAACACTGTATCCTAATAGATTTTTTCTATTTAATTTAAAGTAATAAACATAAATATCTTTGGAATTTTTTGGTCAAGGTTCTCTTCTTTCAGTTCATATTCTTGCAATACATTATTCACCATATTGTGTTTGACTTGATGTTTCACATTTGAAACACTACTGCTATCATGAATAGCTTAGTTTTCACTGACTTCCAAATGCCTGCAAGCTAGTATCATCTAGATTGTAACCTTGCAAGTTTTAATGAATTGGAATATTTTTCATACATGAATGAATGAAGAAAAATTATTTAGGATACATATTAATTGATAGGACTTTGCAAAACCTTTTTTACATTGTGATTTTGATTCTTCAGTGTGGTAGTGTGTGTGTATGTGTCTGTGTGTGTGCATGTGTGTGTGTATGTGAGTGTGTTTCTGATGGGTCAAAGTAAGGGAAAGTTTTAAAAATAATAAACTATAGCAATTAATATGTGATCCAGATCTATCTGGAAGACCAAAATAAGTTTATGAGGAACTGAATGAGATTAATGTGTAGTAAAAATATTTGGGCATAAGTGTTTTAATATTTAGGTTTAATGTTTAGCTGTTATTGTTTTGAAAAGACAAAGCATTTTGAACAACATGACTATCTTTAATGAAATTTTTTGGTTTTGTTTTTTACTTCTTAAAATATGCAAGGGAATATTCTAAGTGCAAATTTCTGTAACAAGTATTTTCTGAAGAAAATTTCAGATTTATGATTATACTTCCTGAAAAAAGGGAATGTACCTGAGAGAAAGGCTAACTGCAGAGCTATCTAGAAGATACACATACACACACACACACACACACACACACATATATGTATATATAGAATATATATATGTATATATACATTTTCCTATATGAACACATACAGACTGTGATAGTTAACTGTGTTAACTTGTGTAAGAAACACCCAACTCAATTGGCTCAGTGTAGTTTTGGGGGTGACTGAGGGGATTGCCTGAAGATTTGCCAGGATTTACTGGGCATGAGTGAGCAATCAGTGGGCTTGCTTTCTAAATGGTATTAAATGGAAACAATGAAGGAAAGTTCACACCTTGTTTCTTTTGAAGAGCTCCAGTCTTCACTTTGACCTTGGACTTCATTTCCTGGCTTCCAGCGCACTTTTCAGCTTTCTAGTGCAGCCTTCCATCAAAGATCCTTTCCCTTCCTGATTCAGACTCACCGGTCACCACAGTAAGCTCCAGGCCTTCTACTGGATTGTTTAGATTACCAGCCTGTACACAGCTTTTTTACTCTTCCACACCAGACTCTTTGGGCAGCCATTGTAAGCCAATCTTGTAAATTCTAGTAATTTATGTATCTTGCATTAAATGTTTCTCTAATAATCCTTGAGGATATATAGATAAAACATGAAATATACACAATATTCTTTGGTTTACTTGTTGTATGATATGAGTGTAGTAAATTTCTTCCATATTTATTGCACTCAGTCAGTTACATATGATCCCTTACTCTAGTAAGAGAATTTCTATTAAAATTAAAATATTGAAACTGTATATATTGTGTTGTATTTTCAGATAAATTTCTGAAGATCTCTTTGATTACAAGATCCTATTTACAACTGGATTAAATAATAATTAGAAAATGCTTGCTGTTTATTTTCAGTGACAGTGATACAGAAGTATAGCTAATATAGCAGTTGGAAGTCAAAATTTAAAAAAATTTTTCTATAGACTAAAACGTAAATAGAGATGTAGGAAATATATTAATGAAAGACTTGGCAATATGATTTTTCAAACTGGATTTAATCAGTTTCTTAAATTCTACTAGTTCCTTTGTTTTAGTCTTCTGCTAATAATTTCTACAGCTCATTATTGAGAAAATTATAATTGTCAAAGGTCAGTATTCTTTCTGACTAATTGGAAGACAAAACTTGTTACTGGGTTTCTTGGTTATAAAAATAAATCCTGGGATGGTCCATTAATTGTGAACTTGTCTACAATGTTACCTAATCTGTTTCATTATGTTTTATGCATTCTGAAAATTAATCTCTCACAAGAAAAATTGGACTAAATTCTTGCTATTATTTTCTAGCATGTTTTACTGATTTCAAATATCCATCCATCATTTGAATTCATAAATGCTATCCCTTTTATGAATGTAATGGAGAATGTAAAATAATATCATTAAACATTGGTTTGGATTATGTTCACATTTAAAAACTCTTCAGGGTAATATTCATCAAGTTGGCATTTTAGACAAACAAATTCATGAGTCTGTATCATTAGCATTAAGATAAATGCTAATCAGAGCTATCATTTATTAAATAAGGCTGATATGTCTTCTTGTGTAATAGTATTATTGTCAAGAAGCCCCATATGCATTTATCAGTTCACACCCAGACTGATACATGTGTACTCTTAACAGAGGAATGTATGTCAATTGGCAGGTGACATCAGCATTCAGATAGCATTTCCATTTCTTTCCTGGATGCAGTTTCCTCTATCTCCTACCCACTCTCTAATGTAAATATTATATGTTACCAAAACTTATTCCTCCATAGCTTGTGGTGTTGCTATCAGTGCCACAATGAGAAAGAGAACAAAATCTCTTTCTCTCCTGTATGCAAAAGGAAAAAGGTAAAAGCATTTTTCTATTTTTGTGCATTTTCAAATGTGTGCTTTTTTTTGGTCACATAATATGTAATGCTGTTCCATAAATAAAAACAATATAGTTTTCACTCACAACTAAGACTAAATCTAATATTTCGTTCAGCCAAAAGAAGCAAATGTGAGGGAAAAGCTCTTGTTCTTTATTTTTTAAAAGACAACATTGTGAATAGGATTATACCTTCTGGCTACTCTAAGAATAAACCATACATAGAACTGAAAATGCCCTTTAGAGATTGTGCTGACTGAATTATTCAAATACCTCTCTCAAAGAGCTGTTCTAAAATGCTGGCATTTGTTGTAAAAGTTAAATGATATGTAATTTATTTTCCATTACATAATTATTTTTTGCATTTCTGCTCAAATGTTGACCTTATTATGGGCTTCTTGATCTCATCTCCAAATTCACCCATTCTATACAATAATTTCAGAGTATTTCCAAAGCACAATTTCGGTTCATCTCATGCTTGACTTAGAGCTCTGTTGGCACCCTATCACCTGAGAGGATAACATATGAAATCTTTATCATGACATTCAGAGGACAGTGTGATTCAAACATAGGTACCTTCATTGTCTCTCTTTTCCCTTTACCTCCCATTAGGTAAGAGAATACACCTGGAAAATAAAATCATTGACTTCATAGCAATAAACCTATATCATGAGAAAACTCTGCCTCTTCTCCTAAAATCTCGTGAAAATTTCTGCCATTTAAGTTATCCGATAGATTTGTAATTCTTTAGCAATGGTCATGTTTTGAGTTAATTATATTTGGACTAACAAGTCATTTTGAAATAAATATTCTTATAAATAATTGTAAAATGGAATTGGTTCTGGGGATTTCAGAAGTGCAACACTAACATTGCACTGTATTCTACGGTAATGTTATTTTAGTAAGTCTATAATAGTGCACTTCATAGTAGGATAGTAATGTGTCATGTTAACTTGTGCCAGGCTCCGTTCTACAGTGAAAGTGGGAAGAAAAAATGAGTATCAAGTATCTAAGAGGGTGAAAAAGTAGTGAAGAGTATTGTGAATGGAGTTTCACAATGATTTTTAAAGTTGGCTGGTAGTAGAATAAAACTATCAAAAACATCACAATACTGTTTCACTATTTTTAGATGAGTTTCTAAATCTTGTATAAAGTTAAACTTGGTGCACAGAAAGTTAGATGATGGTGAATATAATTATATAACTTTGGATGTGTATGTATGCTCATCCTTGTCTTTATTTCTGTGTCATTTGCACAAAAGCACAGACATTTTGAATCCTATGTCAGGGGACACAGTAAAACATGCTCATTTAGTTACTTTAATTTTGTGCTGCTGGTTTCATAGATTAAAATACAAAAATAAACCAGTTTTTCTCTTACCTGATGCCTGATTGAAAAGAAATAACTTTTTTAGAGTATAAATTGATTTCTTCGTCATTAGGTAAAAATAATTTAAATACAGAGTAGAAAGTATGGAAATAAAAATAGAGGACAAAACATTCAGAATGCAGAGTTTATAAAAGCAAAATTAACATTTTAAATTCTTCACATGATTTGTTGTATGCTTTATATTGATATGCCTTCCATTTTAACAACTCTTAGCTATAAATATTGTAAGAACAGACCAGATATTATTTGATATTTTATTTTACTACTAATTTTTCAAAGTTATGCTATGAACTGCATAATCTATGTTGATAATATTGTAAGGTTGGGAGATCATATTCAAGTGACACAGCTTTTTTTCTTTTGAGACACTAAACCTCTGAAGCTATAGAAATAATTGAAACATATTCATATACTATAAATATTACATACTGTGGATTGAATTTAGTAATCTTTGAAGATTTTAAATCAGTAGTCATGTGGTTTCTTGTTAGGTGATATTTATGTGTTAATAGTAGATTTTATTTTAACATAAATTACTAGGTCTGTGTACACAGTACTGTAAGTACTGACATCAATATAGGTAAGATGATACAGTAGTGTCTAACTGCCAAGGCTCAGGTTAGTAGCCCGGTTATTCAGTGGCTCTAGCCCAGTGGTGGTGAGCCTGTGGCACACGTGCTGCAGTAGGCTGTTTATATCATTGAAAGCTCTAAAATGTTTGCCACCACTGCTCTAGACTGTATCGCTTACCTCTTTGTGACTTTATGTGTTCTATTTAATCTTACTCCTGCTCAAGTTTTTCAAAAGTGAAATAAGGAGTCACTTATCTCAGGAGTATTTTTTATTTTTAAATCAATTGATTCACTGAATATAGTTTTGGAAAGTATCTGGCGAAATCTGATGCTCAGCAAACTTTGGGTATTATTCTGGTTACCCACTGGTGGATACCTAAGTTCCTCAAAATAAAAAGACTTAAAACAACACTATGTCCTCTTTATTCTTTATGCTGTGGGCCAATTTGGGCAATTCTCACTTGGGATCCTTTGTGTAGCTGAACTCAAATAGCAGCCAAATATCATATCATGGGAATGATTTCCTTAGTCACAGAATTATATCTAGGATGGGAGTGTTCTGATGATAATTGTTGTTTGAGGACCTTTCTGTGTCCAGGTGGTTGCTTTGAGCTTTCTGATAACATGGAAGTATTAGATGTCAGACTTGTTAATGTGGTAACTGACTTTCCTTCATAAGCATTCTGAGTGAAAAGACTTAGAAACAGCAAGTTTATTAATGCCCAGAGCATAAACCTGCATGGTGTTATTTCTGCCATATTGTATTAATCAAAGTATTTATATAGTCCACTCAGATTCAAGAAAAGGGGATATAAATCTCACCACAGTGGAAGGAGTGTCAAAGGATCATAGTCATCTGTAATCATCACAAATACTGACACCATTCTACAGTCCATTTAGTGAATGACGTCATTTTATACATTCTTGGCCATTAAAATGTCACCCTGGAGTCCAGATTCCTTGAGTCTAGGGTCTTTAAAAATGTGATCTTTTTATAATTGACCTTATAATTATTATACAATTATAGCCTATGGAAAATATCCCAGGCTATTCTTTCCCTTGACCTGCACTATCTGGTGTGTCGCTATTCACTGAAACTACTTAAAAGTTTAGTGTCAATCCCAAATGAGCAGAGAAATGATTTATCCTGTAGTAAAACCCATAGTAGATGCATGTCTCTACATTTATAACACATAAAATAAGACTGTGAGAGAACTGGGTCACAGATGTTTCTCTAAGCAAGTTGTTAAAACTAGAGGTCATTCAGTTCCAGTAAAAAGAATTACTAGAGCACAAGGGTTTCTTTCTGACCCTCAGCTGAATATAACAGAGCATTTTAAATCAAAAGGACTCTGAGCTTTGGAACTGTGACAGTAACATACATCTTTCCTGCTGATAATACATATTGCCTTATAACTGTCTCTTTAAGGCACCTGAATCCAGTCTTGAGAATGGGCTGGCAACTGAACCAATTAAGTGGTTATTTGAAATGAAGACATTTGAAATTAGTTTTTGAGGTTCAATTTCAGAACTTTAGAAACTATGTAAATAAGCAGTTCACTTGATCTAAATAATTGAAGGTATCAGCTCTTTAAATAAATGTAAACTTTTGGTTGAGAATACAAAAAATTGTCAGGAAGCATGAAATAGAATCTCTTATAAAAATATGTAAAATATGTAAAATGTTGAGGCTCCAGGGCAGTGTAGGCTGGCACCATAAATGCAATACCTTTTATGAGTTCTACTATCACAAATTATTTTAAACTTAAACTTGCTATTGACCAAGACATTTTATGAAAATTTCTTCCAAGTTATATTTATGCTTTTTATTCTACTGGAATTACAGTTACAATTTTGCCAAAGAATCACAAAACAGAAATTCAAACATTAGTTTACAACTAAGTTGTTTTGTTTACTTAGATTTCTTAAAAACCACGAATTGTATGCCCAAAACACAAATGAACTCTTCTTAAAATCCTTTTATCCCTTATTCCTTTATGTTCCATAATTACCTCTGTATCTTTGCCTCTAAAAGGCTCCATAAATGTATCTTGAGACTATGTACCTGTCATCTTTTTACCTATTCTGATTTCCTCTCAGTTCTCTACTTTAGTTTCTCCTTATATTCCATTACACAGAAAAGATCTAACTTTCTCACTGACAAAATCTGCTTTAGAAATTCCAAATCACTCCCTCCTCTATATGATATTTATGAGTGAGAACCAAACTGAGATTAAAAGAGTGAAAAAGGCTGGGGATTTAGCTCAGTGGCTTAAGTGCCTGTCTGGCAAGTGCAAAGTCATGAGTTCGATCCCCAGTACAAAAAAAAAAAAAAAAAAAAAGATACAGTTCTTATTGTAGAGATAGAGAACAATTATGTAGAAAGAGAGGTAAGAATGGGGGTGCTCTTACCATTTCTAAGATTAAAGTTTGAGAGAATGAAACAGGGAGAAAAACAAAATGTATGTTTTGAGAAAAATTAGATGAGACTAGATCTGGTCAGAGAGGAATGTATTCTATTCTCTATCTGGAGAGTTCTCAGAAGCTCATCATACAAAAGATGTGCGTGTTATTTCCTGGCATCTTGTCCAATATAGTATTTATCTCTGATTTTTAAAATTCTTGTAGTAAAACTATTATTTCTGTTTGAATTAAAATAAATTAATTGGGTCTTGTCTATTTGTCACATATTTCTGCTTCTAGTTTCTGTTATGTTCTCCTTTAGAAATATATGAAATATGTGTAGTATCAAAACACTGATTTTAAGGCAGGAGATTTAGCTCAGTGGCTTAAACACTTGCCTGATAAGCACAAGGTCATGAGTTCCATCTCCAGTACCAAAACAAACAAACAAACAAACAAACAAACCGATTTTAACACAAAATCAAACCTGACAACAATCATTTGTTTTCTTGATCCTCTTAGATCTAGCAGAAGCAAAGCTTTTTTAAAATTAAGTATAACATGCAGCACACTTACTAACAAAAATAAAACAAGGTGATCTGGGACACTAACAGTCCAGAGAGTTAGGAAAGATTAATGTTCTGGTGTTAGGTGGCAATGAGCAGTGTCTTGCTATTGGCCTTTTAACCACTTGGAGTTCCTTTCCATTGTGTTTTGTTCTATATACAGGCCTTTTGAGATGCAAGGGCCCTTGAGACCAAAAATGACAAAAGGGTAAGATCAGTGGAGCATCATAGAAATTAAGGGTACACAACATCTTTCTGAGCAGTTGAGACTTCTCACACTCTCAAGCTCATACAAAGTAGTCTGAATATCCTTGTTAGACTTGACCTATCACTTACTGTTTTTACCAAAACTTCTTTTAATTTTGCAGTTAACTTTTTCAGAAGCAATAAGTACAAAACACGGGAAATGCGTGTTTAATGAGATTTAATACTAAATACCTTTTTAAAAATTGTGTTGATAAATAATATGTAAAGTGTACAAAACACGTCAATATTTTTCATTTACCCTGATGACAATATCACTATGAAATTCAGAAGACATAAATCTACAAAAGAGTTATTAGCACCTACTTTACAAGTTAGATATTTTATGAAGAGTAATGGGAAAATAATACATTAATGCAGTGGGAGAAGGTGCATGTACATATAACATTCTGAAATGTGTTAGATAAGGCTAGTTTAATATTATTGATATCAAATATTACAAAGAGAAAATCAGATAATTTCTAATAATTATTTTTCATTCAATTCATGCAGTGAAATCAAAACTTTAGGACATTCATTTTCAGAAGTAAAACATCTGCTATTATTGTGAAATTTTTTTTAAAAAATTTGGTTATTAGAGGCACTTCAATTTTCTTTTTTAATTTTTAAGGAGAAAAAAATAAAAACAACCTAATAGAGGATTAACAGTAGTTAATATATTGCATATTGTTATGTTCAAAGTAGCTGCTCAGATTATAAGATATAGGAATGTAAAATATATTAAACAATATAAGAACCAATCATTCTTTTCAATGAACTAACAGAAAGTAGTAATATAATTATCTTAGCTTTCTTACATATATATATATATATATATATATATATATATATATATATATTGCATACACATTTCTATACTTTTTTTTTCTTTTCCTTCTTTTCTCCTTTTCCCAGTCTCACTCATTTTTTCCTTTGGAGCAGTTTCTTTTTTCACAATATCTATTGTACATTTTGGATCTTATTTTACTCTTTCAGTTTCTTACACTAAGGAGACAATTGAATGTTTACACATGCAAGTCTGATTTATTTAAGTTACGAGTATGGTCTCAAGTTGCATCCATTTACCTATGAAAGCCTCAAGTTCTTTATAGCTGAGTAGTACTCCACTGTATAAAAGTACCACATCCTTTTTATCCATTCCTTGGTTGATGAGCATTTGGCTTGTTTCTAAGATTTAGCTACTATAAATATAATTTTATATGAATTTTCTGTTCATCTTTTCTACTTTTCTATTGGAGTTGTGTTTCCAAATTGTATTATTTAAAATTCGTATATAGTAATGATTTTAGTCACATGTTATACTTGTTTCAAATACTTTTTATAGTTATACTTGTTTAAAATACTTTTTATAGTTTGATGATCCCTTTTCATTTGTTCTTTTGAGGTACATATTTATTTTAATTTTATGTAGTTGTATTTACATTTTTCATTTGAAGTCTATGTACTTCATCATTTGGAAATATTGTTCTCAACATAGCCAATATAGATTTTTAGTGTTGTTTTTGATGAATTCAACTACATAGTGTTCGTGAAGTCAAATTATTGTCTTTTTGTGGTACTGCCTGCTTTGGATTTTTCATAATCATCTAGCTGAAAAATAAAAGCATAAATATTGTACATACTACAATTGTGATATTTCAGTGTGTATATTCATTGTGCAATGTTTGAATCAGGTCAGAAATATCTATTTCCTTCAATATAAAGAGTTCAGAATACTGTCTTCTGGCTTTCTAAAATACACAGTTATTATCACTATTTATTGTTTCAGAACTATGCAAGAACTTCTTACTCTCAACTGCATTATTAAGAACTAGAACCTCTTGTTCCTAACTTAATGCATTACCTGTTGGTCAACCTATCTACATCCTTCTCTTGTTCCTACAATCTCCAACCTCTGGTAATCACCATTCTACCGTCAACTTCCATGAGACCAACCTTTTTTATATTCTACACGTGAGTAAGATCATACAGTTCTACTCTTTCTGTGTTTGGCTTTTCTCACCTAATATAATGATTTCCATTTCTATCTATATCGCTGCAAATGACAGGAATTCGTTTCTCTGGCAGCTGATTAGTATTCCCCGATGTGGATATGCCATACAAAGTCCATAATCCATGAAGACATATCCCATGATGTGTATATTCCATGATGTGTATATACTATGCATTATTTTGGGATTAAGAATACTTAAATTCAGCCTTGATTAGGATTGATGAAGGGCATTGGTGCGAATCTTCTGTTCTTCCAGTGGTGGCAATCAGTGATCTGATTGGTTTGGAAGGTGAAAATTGACCCACCCTTTCCGTTTCTCCAACAGGAAGTGCTTGTGGTATTCCGTCTTCCGGTCTGTAAAACTGACAGACCCCACATTTTCCGCAGCGCCATTTTCTTTCAGCCTCTCCCTGTGGCGACGTGGGTAAGTCTGTCTAACTGAGGGCTTCGGTTCCAGTAAATCCACAGTTACAAGGGGTTACTTTGGTTCTCTTGCTGATTCACAGCCAGGTGATTATTTTTCTTGCTGAGTCTCCTCTTTCATTTCTTCCCAAAGAAAATGGGAAAAGAGAGGCGTTTTGTTCCTTGCTCACACTCCAACACCTAGGACACAGAGCTAAGATAGAAAAGGAAACAAGTCCTGGCTTTTGTTTTGTTTTGTTTTGTTTTGTTTTGTTTTGTTTTGTTTCTATTCAAAAGTTGCCCCCACGGCATCCTGGCTCTTACCCAGCGTTTCACTAAATTTCCCAGGCGGGGTCTGGATTTATGATCACTATTCTTGCCTCATTTTGGCAGAGCACTGGGATTACAGACTACGGCGTTTTGTGTCTTGCTGGTTTGTGGAGTGTGGTGCTTTGGCCCTGCTTGTGTAGCAGACCCTAAAGTTTGGCAAAACCGGCCAGGTCGCTGACCAGTGTTCAGTTGTAGTGAGTTGTAGGGATGATGATTTTTCGTTGCTACGGTAGAATGACAGTTTTTATATAAGCAAATACCTTTTCTTAGAGACAGATATCCATTCCTTGGCTGTAAAAAAAAAAAAAGGCAGGCAACCTTTGAGAGGCTCAGCATGGAGAATCTGACACAGTGCTTTGAACGATGCATTAAATGGGTTCTAATAAAATGACTGCTGCTTCTTGGCCTTGAAATATGAAAGTAGAAAAAAAAATTTAGGTATCCTTCTTTGAGACAAAGCTGTGGTCATAGAGTCTCTTTGTGTGTCAGCTTTTAGGGGTTGAAGTATTTCTACTATATGTCCAACAATATTTGCAGGAAATACTTATAATGCACAAACTGATTTTTCTTTTATATTATTTTGACTTCCCTTCTGAATCACAAAACGTAACCACAGAAAGACAAATCATGGAGTCATTTCTAGCAAATAGCATGTAAGTTTTAAAAGTTGTCCCAAGCCGTCACAGCAACACATATCTGTAATCCCAGCATTTAGGTGGACTGCAGCATAAGGATTGCAAGTCATGTCTGGACAACTTAGTGAAAACCTGACTTTAATAAATAAAAAGGATTGTGGACCTATCTCAGTGGCATTATAAAACACACAAAGCTTCAAAAAGCAAACCAAAAATGAAAAGTTACTACAACTTCTAATCTCAAATTGGCTTTGACTTTGATAATTACATAAACTGTGGCAATAACTTTGATCCTTGAGATTCAAACTGATTCCAGTCATGAGAGGTACATAGTATTATCATGTTATGAAAATGGATACCAATTAAAAAGGACTGGATACCCTCTTGTTAAAAATATATATGTTCTTCATAATTGAGGATGAGATACAAGTCAATAAAATTATTGTAAAAATTAAGAAAAGAAGTGAAAAAACTCAGGACTGAAATGTTTTGGTTCTAGTAATTTTGCGTAGTAATTTTAGATATTAGAGAGTTTGAAACGTATCCGTGTTAATATAGAGCAATGGAGGGAAGAAAATAATAAAATAAAGTTGCAGAAAAGATTTTTTTTTAGGACAAAACTGACAGAAAATGAGATTTGAAGTTGAAGTAGACATCTCTAAGAAGGAAGTAGAGACTGAAATAGAGCTAAGTACTGTATAGTGGAGTAATGGGAAGGAAGAAATATTTGTTACTAAATGAAATAGATTGAAATAAGGGACTGATTCTAAAGTGATCAAAGAGGAAGAGATGAGATTGCAAATGAAATGACTTTCAAAGAAAGTTAGGAATAAATTAATTGAGAAGTCACAAAAAGAATGTTATAAAGGCAGTTAAAATTGCATTTTAAGTATTGAAGACTAAGAAGATCTGTAGATTACATGAAGTATCACTAAATAATTTTTAGGTAATTTAGCATGTCATGTTTGAATATAGATATAGTTTATGGTTTGAAGAAATGTTTCCAAGAATTAAGGATCAAGATAGGACTCAGCAAGATCAGTTATAATTCAAGACTCTAGGTAAGAAAATAAGTTCAAACTGAATGAGCTAGATGTCTGATGGGAAAAAAGTTTTTTCATGGAATTCTGGATCTCAGAGAGGTGGAGGAGAAAAGATTTGTTTGAACAGTAGATATTTTTAGTAAACTCAAAATTCAGCCATTTCATTGTTGGTAAAGATGACTGTGGAATTTAAGAAACAGCAATTTGTTTAAAAACAAAAACTAAGGTGTAGAGAAAAATAACAAGAAAGGCAAATATTCAAGAAAGGCATTGATTGCATTAGTAACAGGTATTTTGGAAAATGTCAAATAAGCAAACTAAGCAGTTAAAAACTCAACTTTTTAGGTAGAGTAAATAGTTACAAATTTTAAATGATTCAAACAATATAAATTTGGAGGAAAATAAAAATGAGGCATATGTATTGCTAAAGAAAAATGTAGGAAAAAAATGCCGGTCTGTACAATTCAGGGATACAAGACAATGCCTGAAGGAGCAGGTGTAAGAGAAAGGAATTAGTTCTTGCTGGTCACCTAGGGACCCAGGCTCTTGAAGCTTCAATTGTGTTTTCAGTTCATCTGTTGAGAATGATTTTCCAGCTGAAACAAATGGGATGAAACAGAACAACCCCTCCCCGGTTTCACCAGTTTAGTAAGTCTGTAACAACAAGCAGTAGAAAAAACCATTGTAGTGTAGTACTGGAAATATCTGCTTACTGGAGCTAGTAGGCTGTGTTTTGTAAGACAGAGTACATTCCCAGTAGCACAAAAATACCAGAAACTGGGATCTCAAAGGGAACAGAAATGAAGATGTTTTTATAACATGTTTTAGAGGAATGTCCCTTAGGTAAAACCTGGTGATAGTGTTTATAAACTTTTATGCTTCTGTGAAAGGCAGAAAATTCATTCATAGTGGCATCAAGTGCACTAAGTTTGTTTTCCTTGCATATATGATAAATCCATAAGGTTAATATTAACATATTGATAGGAGTGTTCTAGGTAAACTGAGAAGCATCCTAGGGAGGTTGAAACCAAGAATATTTCCATGGCCGCCTCTTCCTTTAAAGGTCATTCAACTCCTGTTTCCAAGAAGACTTTGTTCATTGGACTATAATGTTTGTTCAACCTGGGAAGGGGTTTTATTTAAATTTCATGGGTATAGAGCCAGTTTTATAAAGTTTGTGTGTTCTTTTATTATTGATATTGAATTTACAGTAACATACTTAAAAAATAAGCATTTATCAGCTACATTTTGTTCATGTCTCTAGTCCTGCAAACTTTATTTAGTTGTTTGTGGGGGAAAACACCAACTTTCTGTATTTTTAAGTGCATAATGTTGTTCAGTGTGCCTTATTTTACAACACTCTAAAGTACAAAGTCCTATTGTTTCTGTTTTAAATATATACTCGCCATGATCGCTTTTCAGTGTTGCTGAAAGAAAATACCTGACACCCACAACTTAAAGGAGGAAGGGTTTATTTTGGCTCATAGTATGTAGAGATTTCAGTTCATAGTCAGTTGGTTCCAAGGCATAGTGGCATGGTAGAGGGCCATTGCAGGGGAGAAATGGTTCACGGCAGAGCAAGCAAAAGGCAGCAGCAGCAAGAAGCAAGCTTACCTTCTTTTTCTGTCCTTTTGTATTTCATCCAGGCTAAAATCCTATTGAGTGGTGCCCCACATACTAAAGGTAGGGCTTCCTTTATCAACCCCCTGTATCCTGGTATCAAACCCTTAATGGACATTTATATATCCTAACTGAGCCACCTTTGAAACTTATCTGTGAGTGCATGGGTGGGGGACATCTAAATACAAGCCATAACAAGGCTCAGAAAGATTTTAGTTTGTGGCAGAAACAGACCCAAGCAATCTAGCTCCAGAGTCTGAACTTCTGATGTTTCCTTTTATTTGGAGGATCCATTGTTTAACACATCTGACCTTTCAATATAGTTCTTAACCTAAGTAATTGCAGGAGTTATATATGATTATTAAGTTTAGGAAAAATTCCTAAGATGACCTGCTTTTCCTTTTCTTAGGATTCAGTTGTTCTCAGGAATTTCTCTAATTTCCCATTTTATAGGTGGCTACTCTTATACTCTAACTATATCCTATAAACCCCTTCTCCTGATACCATCACCTTTGGTTTAGGTTAGCAACATTTTAGAGAGGTGAAGACAATAATAATATTTGTCTTTTTTATTATGGATTTGAGATGTTCTATCTTGGTGAGAGGTTTATTAATAGTGGAACACCTCCTACCCCTTCTATCCCTGTTCCAGTTCTTACATTTGTGGTGACACAGTGAGAGCCAGGTCAATTGTTCTACTGAAGTTTTCAAACATTTATTTATATGTAAGGAATGAGAAACAAGTAAACAATTTCACTTTCCTTATTAAGGGTCAAGGAAACAAATACCTTTTTTTTTCTAAAACAGTCTCCTTGGAAAGATAAGTCTAATTCTCAACTATAGTACATTGGCATATAAATAGGATCTCAGGACTCATATAGCTCAGTGGCTGTCAGATCTAAAGATGTCTCTACATCTTGAGTGCCACTGGTCCTTAAAATATAAATATTTCAGAATTGTTTTTTAGTAATTTGATCTAGACCTCAGGTACCTCCTCCAGTATGTAAATTTTTGGTTGGCAACAACAAGTTTAATATTGGATCAGAACACTGAGCTTTAATCATTAGGGAAACAGATGGTTATCAATTAAATTCTCAAGATAGATGTGAATATTTTTACAAGAAATAAAGGATTCTTTAATTTTGTACTGAATATAGTTCTTTTTATATTGAATTCACTATACTGCCTGTGAATATATGTTACAGGCTTAGGCTTTTCTTTTAATAGGATCACAGAAATCCATGTATTTATATATTCATTACATGACTTTTTGTTATCTCTGTTGGTTAAAGTGTTCATAATATATCCAAGTATGCACGGGTAGTCCACAAATAATGGCTATTAAAAAATTATATCTATTTTTTTTTTTTGGTATTGGGGATCAAACCATGACTTCAGGCTTGCCAGACAGACACTTATGCTGCATAGCTAAATCTCTGACTCTATATTTAATTTTTTAAGCTTTAAAAAATGTCTGTGCCAGAGTTTCAGAAAAAAATCACTAAAATGGAAGTTACTGTTTATTTATGAATTTAACTTGATACTGAAATTTAGGTTAACTCATGTCTGTTGTAAGCATGGAGACCTACAAAGAAGTATCTAGACTGTGTTGTGAAGTATATTGGTCCACTACCTCTCCCGTAGTGGTGAAAGAATACCTTCCTCAAAGATGTTATATACAGAAGTGCATATGCACACGTAAATGCAAATATGAAACTCAGGTTGTTGAACTTGCCTTGAAGTGAGGTTAGGTTTCCATTCTGTCCAGAGGTTTATCAGTTGGGTCTTATGCCCAGCAAGGTTCACCAAAGTTCCCAAGGGAACCACATGTAGAGCCAAATGAGATGTGGTAAACGATTAGCAGTATTAAAGAGAAGCCAAATACTTTGTAGAAGTTATGGATATCTCAGAAATTAGCCACACCTCTTAGGCTCATGGGTACAAAAGTGTCACCTTTTCAATTGGGAAGAAAGTCTGAGGCTTCTGTTTAAGAAGAAGCTTTTAGGGATTTGACACCATAGGTTTCATTTCATTGTGCTCATCCAGATATTCACAGACTGCTGCAGCTATGGTTCAAGGGAGCCTGGCTACTGTTTTCACTGACAGCAGACCTTGGCATTATGTGTGCTGGTTGTTCATACATGTAGATAAGAGTTATGAGGTCATGGAGGCTTCTGTCCAGATTTTAGGAAGGACTGGAATGCTAAGCAGTTTCTCCTGAGATGAGAGGGAGGTGCTTGAAGCTTTGAGTATGAAACCCAAGGTGCAATCAAGATCCAAAACTGCCAAGATCATGGTACACAGAAAGCCAAAGGTTGAGAACAGAGCCAGTCCAAGACATAGACCATAATGGCAGCCACTGGCAGGGCCATAAAGGTGGAACCATCAAGGCCTTTGGAGTTTACATCTTACCATTATGTTCCATATTTGCCCTCCTGGGTTTCTCTTGTTCTGATTCTTTTCTATCTCCAATTTCTCTCTTTTGGGATTGGAATGTGTACTCTGTGCCATTGCATTTTGGAATGAAGTGACTTGCTATTTAAATTTTACAGTGACTTTCTGCTAAGCTTTAGCCTTAGGTTTTAGAGAAGACTTTGACTTGGACTTTTGAGTAATGCTGGAACTGGTGACACTGAGAAAGAAATTTTGCATTTTTGATTGTAAGGCAGACAATTGTTAGGAACTGATTAATTTATTATTATATTTGGAGATTGTAGTGTATATTGTATTTATCTAGAGATTTAGTATGACTTAAGTACATGTTTGTGTGTCAAGTTGACAGCAGATAAGATGTGATTGTTAAACTGGTTGGAGGGGGATGCCATGGAGATTAGTAAAATATGCTTCTGGATGTGTCTGACTGAGTTATGGAAGCCTCCATTTGAGTACTGTCTGTGGTCCCTGGCCCTTTTGTTTTTGTTTTCTTCCTCTGTTCTGCTTCCTATACTTCATGAATTTAGCATTTATGATCTGTCATGCCCTTCCACCATGAGATTCCTGCCTTGGAGCTAGGCAACTGTGGAGAGAGTCTTCTGAAACTGCAAGCAAAATTAATCTCTGGTCCATTAAGTTGTAGGTATAAAGTATTGTGCCCTACCAATGAGAAAGGTGATTAGTATATACTACAGATGGGATTATTAGTATAGATTGTGGCACAGGATATTTAAAAGCTGCAGTAGCTGCTAGAAGAGATGGATTGGTAGAGGCTTGTTGAAGTACTGGACAATACTTAGTGGAAAAGAAAGAACATGAGTTGGACCTTGTTTCATATAAGGAAAGAAAGAATACAGTGTAGCAGCTATAGAAACTAATATAAACTAAGACCATTTCTTGAAGACATGCTTTGTTAATTCTTTTTTCCATGAATAGTGCATGATTCATTGATTATAATGAGGCAACATGAAGAACAACTCCTTCCTTCATGAGTTTTAATATAGACTTACAATACACTGTGATTCAGTGGTTAAATGTATGATAAGTGAGTAGGGGAATATATTCTGGCAGCAATCAGCATTTCAGGTTAGATCAAAGAATTTAAAATAAAATGGAATTGACATATATTTAAGACCTAAACAAAAGAAGGAAAACAGTATTTTAAGAAAATTGGTCAATGGTCAGGTGAATGGAGAGATATTTGAGTCAAGAAAACCAACTAGAAAAATACTGGAATATTCTAAGCTGTAAGTGATGAAAGCATCTAATGTAATTTGGTTTTTGAAACAGGTAACTCAAGTAAAAATTTCCTTACATACTTTACAAATGTACGTAACTTCAAGATTTAGAGAAAATAATATAGTTTAAATGGGAAAGAGGGAAATTAATCTTTATGCATATATGTATATTGGTTGATGACTGTATCCAAGAGGAAGATCCTAAAATGCTGGGCAGCTGTTGAAGGTTAAAGCTCACCAAAATAAAGAGGCAGTAGTTATAATGGAGTTACAAGTCCAGAGTAGAGTTTAGAGGAAACCCTTAGAGGATTAAGAAGAATGACAGGTGCATTTAGAGAACATAGGAGTATAATTAAGCAAGGTGAAAAAGAGAAGAAACAATGATGTAAGATTCATGTGGTTAATGATATCAAATATTTATGTGAAGTAGGAGAAAATGAGGTCTGAGAAATCATCACTAATCACAAATGTATTACTTAGTGTGGGATAAGGTGTATAATAGGAACCTGAACTCTTAAGTCCACATCAATATATAGTTTAAACAGTTATCATCCATTTTTTCATATTTCTTTGTCCCATAATTTGAGAATGAGCTATTTAATTTGTGTCCCAAGAGGGTAGGGATGTGGATGAGGATCATTTGTCAGTCGTAGAGATTACCTTTAAAGGTTCATATGAGAGAATATCTGAGAAGGGGCAGTAATTGGGCTGGTTCCTAATTTAGTTTCTTTTGATCCTACTCTGTGCAATGAACTATTCCTTATCAGAAGCCCAAGTATTGTCTGCTGTATAAGGATCAATGAAGGTAACTCAGAGAAATACAACTTTTTCTGATACTGAAGAAGACACATGCTTAGTATTCTCCTGAAATAGAATTGAGCAGAACCGATGTTGGATTAATCTTATTTACATGAATAAAAGTAAAGCAAAAAGAAATTTGCAGAACTCTCAATCACCCTCCCTTAACTTTTTTTTTCTTTTGTCTTAAGATGTGAAACAGGGGAGGTGGCTAGAGAAAAGGGAATCAGAACCTCAATTTTAGAAAAAAATCTAACAGTTCATGACAGAGCCCACAGCCTGAGTGACCTGTATTCCCAGACAGTTGCCCTGTCATGACCGCATTTGTTTCTGGTTCAGTTGTCTGTGCCCCTGGGGTGAGGCTAAAATAGAGGACAACTGGGAAGCCAGCCATGGACTACAAAATAAGCCTTCAATTGTCATTTTAATGGCCATACCATTTCACCTTAATTTAATTTCCCTACCACCAAGAATAGGTCTTGTTTTGTAAGTTCACAAGCTGACACATCATCCAGAGAGACTATTTATTTTCCCTATCTCCTTCACACAAAGGCTGAGATTATTCTTGCAACAGTAATCAAGATCTTCTGTCTTTGGGTTGCAAAGAAAATGCATTCAACTGTACTTGAAAGAGAAAATTGAAATACGGTTACAGATGATAAAGCACATTCTCTTTCTCTTTCAATTTTGTCTGCTCATATCAACTAAACAGCATTAGTAAAAGCAAAGGTTGCCTGTTGCTAGTTATTGGAAAAAATACAACATTCGATTGCCCCAAGCTGAGTATTTGGTGTATTGAGGTTTTCTCTGTTATAGAACCTTGTGTTTTTGGTCCTTTTTTTCCCCTGATGAGGGTTAGAATGTTACAAAGTGAGCCAGGAAAATCATCTCCAGTGGAAGATTTTCCACTACTTCTAATAGCTGAGCAACTGTGAATCTTCAGAAAATGATTAAATCTCAAGTGTGATTGACTTGCCTCTCTGTTGTAATCATTCTACATGACTGGTATAATTGTTTTAGGAAACAATCCAGTATACTTATTAGAATTTATAATTCTAACTTTAATTATTTATTGTGTTTATTCATTCGGTAAGTCATGAAATGGTCACTGGTTACATTTACCAGTAACTAATCACTGCAGTAATAAAAAGCATTCAGAAATAAAAGAAGATGCATACATCAGAGGTAGAGATTTCCGTAAACAAAGGATGTACTGTAGGTTTTTCTTTTTCCCAAGCAGACAGTCTCATGGACATGTCAATTGTGAAACTATAGTAAAGTTTATAGAAATGCAAGAGTAAAGAAGTACAATTTCATTTTCATTCATACTCCATAAATTATTCTGTTTAGCCATCTTCATAACAGGAAGCGAATGGCACAAGTCTAGACAAAATTGTGACATAGCAATAGTTTATTTTCAGGTACTTCTTTCCTCTTTGTGTGCTTTATGATACGTTCTCTAGAATCCTCATTGGTTTCTCTCTCTTGCAAATGTATTTAGTCCCCAGAGAAGATGAACTGTATTCTGAGGCTTAAATGATAAAGGTGATGATGATGCAAATAAATGAACTCTTTGTAAGGCCAATCCGCCCTAGCTTCAAATCTGATTTTAATCATTTTCTAGCTAAGTAATTTTTAATTAATAATTTCTCCCTCAGGGAGAACATGGCTTTATGTAGTCTGTAGTGTATAGAGAGATGTAGAGAGAAAAGAAAAAAGGGATGAAAATGTTATATACATTTACCAATTTCCCACAAAGCATGCAAACATTCTACACATATGTACTAGTAAGTGAAAAGGAAGGCTATGAAAACAAGTAGAGAGTATCCCAAATAGTTGGTTTAATTGCAATCACTTGTGTTATCATTTTTCAAAACATTTCCCAGAGGACATATAGCCAAGTAAGTTTGTAAGACATACCCAATTATATATTCTTCTCAGACATGTTCAGTGTGCGTTTATCATAGTTAAGGCTTTAATAAGACTTCCTAACAAACCTAATTAACTGTATGGACTTACTTTCAACCTTACTTGTTCATGAAAAAAACTGTTTCAACATCAAATACTGCTATTAATGTGGACCAGTGTTTAGGGGATACAGTGACCTAGTCCAGTCTCTATTTTCTGAAGATATTAGGCTACTTAGATTTTCTGTCCTTCAAAGAAGGTATTGTTTTTTCTTCTGATTTCAGTAGTTGATGTGAGAAGGAGGGCCAAAATTTGGAATCAAAGAGTCAAGCACTGAACAAATCATCTTTCAAATGTCCTTGCGTATAAGCTGATGACAGGTTCATAATATAACTTGTGCAAGAAATACACGTCCACATGTACTTCAGTTTCTATGTGATGACCAAGCCAGTTCCATCTCTCATAAAATATGTTGTGAATTCCATCATAGATAATTGACTAGAGATACCTGACAGTAATTCAAGAGATACCTACATCTGCTGTCTACATATACTAAATCTTGTGACATTTCTGATGGACTTGAACTACATAAGACAATACCAAGTCCAGTAAGCACCCAGTGCACTATTACTTTTGTTTTCTTTTATTCTCTAATCTGTAACAGTGATAGTCCCTGCAGTTAGTAACAAAGTCCGGAAGACTCACATGCTGCTACAGTTAGCAAGAGGGAATCCTTTATTCCAAATTAAAAGATAATTGTTTTTCTTTTGACAGTGTTATTGAGAACTTTGTTCTTTAAAACCTGTTGGTTCTGCTCAGTTAGAGATTTTAGGATTTGCCTCTACTGCAGAATACTCAGTAATAGCTAAGATATACTTAACTGAAGAAAGTTAAAGACTAAGGAAATAAATGAACATGTAAAATGTCCATTGCACAGAGGTAGAGCAAAAGGAACCTATTTGCATCTGAGACTCATTTCCTATTCACTGTATCACAGTAATGTGCCTGCACTTTAGTTTAGTTTTACAGTGCTCACAACCAGATTTGAATTTCAGGATGTTTTACACTTAAACGATTGTGGTCTCTTCAGCTTTTTCTGAATCTGCTGTTATTCCCTAATAATAGCAGATGGAAGAAAAGAGAAAGAGGCAAGAGTGGACTAAGAACTAAAAAAAAAAAAAATCAAAAAACAACCCAATAATCAGGTGGCATGATATTCCCTAGTACACTACATAGATTTCAAAAGCATGCAGAAAACTTAAATGGAACCTATGATACTATTTTTTTTCAGAACTTTGAGATCACAGAAAAAATGTGGAAACTTTAGACAATTGTATTAAGTTGTTATTAAAATGTATTCTGTTAGTATCCTCTGAATTTGAAAAATCATTATCCAGAGTTTCCACCTGTCTTATTGTTACTTTCTTTGTTATCTCTGCTAGAGTCTCGTCACTCTGACCTCTAAATGTTGAAGTCCCAGGAGTCTGTCTTAAGATCTCTTCTCTTCTTTATATATGTTCACTCATGATATGATGTTTTAATTATCATATATATGCTGAAGATTCTACAGGGTATAAACCTGCTGTAAATCTCTTCTTTGAACTTTTGACTTATATCCAGCTGTCTACCTAAATCTAACACACCCAAATTTGAACGTTTGCTTTTTTTCTATCAAATCTGCTCTATATCCTGTAGAAAAAAAATCTGTCATATGTCCTGTAGTATTCTCTTTCAAATAAATGGTACCACATAGTTTCTTAGGTAAAATATTTTGACGTCAAAAATTAATTGTCCCGTAATTGTTACAGGACAGTTTCACATTTCACACTAGCAAAACTGTTGGCTCCAGAACTTTTGCAATTTATTAGGAATTTGACAACTCCTTTCACTTACATATCACCATTTTCACTCAAACCATCACAATCTCTAGTCTGGACTCTTGGATTTTTTTTGAACCTCTTGTCCTCATCTTGCTTCCCGTTGGCAATACTTACCTATGGCCAGTGAAATGTTACTCTGCCATTAGTCTCTGTGTAATATACTCTAATGGCTTTGTCTTACTCAATAATGCCCAAAATCTTTACTATGTTTCAAAGGCATTACGTTGTGTCTCCAGACTTCTGTATCCACTTACTGTTCTCCAGCTCTTCTGTTACTCAGCACTTTAACCATACCATCTCAAAATCTTTGCATTCACTGTTCATTCTGTCCTGAGCATTCTTCATTTAGTTGTCCACATGGTTTGGCCTGTTTTTACACAACAGCTTGTCTGAGAAACTTCACTGAGTATCCTTTTGAAAGTAGTATCCTTTTCTTCATCTTTCAGTGTTGTCTCTGTTACCCAGTACAGAATAGGAATTATAATAGAAGATGTTGTCTGATTGTCTCAGTTGTCCGCTTCAGTACACTCACAGTCTAAACTGTATTGGTATAGGCTCTGAATAGATAGGCACTCAATAGATATTTAGGGGATGAGTGAATGAACTGTCATTTATGTTCTAGAAGCTTCATTTGCTGTGGACTCGCAACAACATATTTTCTCCTGGAGTAATCTAACAGGGTATGGTCATAGTCAAATCCATTATACTTTCCACACAGTTGCTGCATTCAGCTTTTAGCAGCTAATCTGTGCTAGGACAGAAGCCAAATGCCTGTGATTGTGAAAACATGGCATATACTAACTAAAGCCTAGACTTACTTTCCTGCTCAGATACGCAAAGTAACAAATCTTCAGGAGTCATTTTGGATCCAACTTACTGGAGGCTTAAGTTTGTTCTCTGTTCACTTTGACTAGATCTGTTATTTCTGGAAATGGGCCGAGCTGGCTGTATGGGTTTAGAGGTGTTAATGCTTTCATGGATTTTCTATCATTTGTGATGCAGGCATCTCTTCCTTTGGAGGGATCATATTTTTTCCTTCTAATAAAAATAACTCAGATTAAATTAATTGAGAAAGATTGTGGTAGCAGCTGTAGAAAAAAGTAGAAAAGTAATAACTGTTTTCTAACTCCTTGAAAACTATTGTTAATATTTTTGATATTTACCAGTTTCATTTTACAGTGTTTATGTCTTTATATAGTTGGAATAAGTGAGAAGTTTCAGAACACTATTCGTAGAGTTCTTTGTTCCTTCCTTAAATAGGTTTAATAGAAAAGTTGAGTGAATTTGACTTTCTATCTTCATACAAGCTACTCCTCAGAAGGCATACCTTTTGCATATAATTAGAAACTTCATTCTATCCATGTTATCATTACCAAATATTTGAGTGTACACTTTGCCTCTTTTTAATACATTTTAAAACATTGTCTTGATAATATTGGCAAATAATGTCTGCAGCAGCCTTGCATGTCTTTCTTTCAGCTTGTAAGTTGATTTTGCTGAGATCAGGATGCAGTCTGTGAGGGAAAGTTAAACTGTGTAAAGAAGATATTGAAGAAGAGTGGAGCAGTGCTATGGTGTCAGGCCTGGTGATTGATTATTGGGAAGAATTGAATAACACTGGCTTGTGACAGAACCTAAATCTAAAGAACACATAGAAAATATATAATAGGACCACATTTTGAGATCCAAATTCTGGTTACCCAGCTGGGCTTTAAAAGTCATACCCAGAGAGAATAAAAGCAATAATCATAATAGAAGAAGGAAATGTGAGAACTACTTACAAGGATGGTTTAAATAATTCTACCAAATGGATCTTTCTCCCTGGACTTTTAAAATTAATACATGATCATTTTAATACACTGGGATATGAAGGTAAATAAATGCTACACTTAAGAATATCTATTAGTATTAATCCTGTGGTATTAGGAGTACATGAAAGGGATATTAGGGAAAGAGATACATCTTGGGCAGGAGGAAGTATAAAAGAAGAGTCAGGAAAGTAATACAATGCCATATAAAATGTTTGAAAAAATGTAGTAATCTGCTGCTATCCACCAGATATTTAATTTGTTATATATTTCCTTTGTGATTAGACAAGAAATCTAATATTTAAAAAATGCAGAAATTTTTTAAGTTGGTATGAATAAGCTGGCAATAGGAAATTGGATGGGCCAGCATTTAAATGTGACTTATTTCCTGCAAGTCTGAAGAAATTCACTGAAATCTTAATGGACTCCTCTTTCTTTTACTGAGTCACTCCACTTATTTATAAGTCACCTCAAAAGAATACATGGAGACATTGACACCTACTAAGGGATACCACTTTGCTACTCCATTGCTCCTAGTGCATAGAGCATAGTTTGTGAATTAATGTTTATCAGTGAATTTCTGACTGTTACTGTACAGCATTGTTTTTCAGATGTTTCAGTCACTAAAAGTGAATTCAGTGCAACAAGAAAGTCTTCCATTTGGGGCATCTATGGCTTAGCAGGGTTTAGCAGCCTGCTGGTTCTTTCCTGATTAATGGTTCCATGTAGGAAAGAGACATGTCCAGGAAATGGAAACAGGACCATTAGACTAGGACAGTTCCTACCAGGCTGTCTGCAGAGGTAGAGACAGTAACTCTGTTGAGATGAGGAAATTAGGAAAGAGTCAGTTATAAGACTTCTTGCCTGTTTGGTATTTGAATTGTCAAATATAACTTGATTGTGTCATATAGGATATTTACTTCTTAAGATAGTTTTATGTACTTGATTGTTATGATTTAGATCTGAAATGTCTCCTGAAGGCTCAAGTGTTGACAGTTGATCCCCACTATAGCCATGATCAATGATAGGCTTTCCAGAAGGTAATTAGATAATGAGGGCTCTAATGAGATTAATCCATTGTTGGATTTATAATTTGATTGATTGCATTATTGGGAATTGTTGTAATCTCAGGAGGTGGCATCTGGTTCAGTGGAATTTTTCATGGAGGCATGTCCTGGGGACTATATCTTGTCTGCATCCCCTTGCTTCCCATCTCCTTACCCCCTAGTTTGTGGTGTCACCATCTAGTGTGAATTCTTAGACACATAAAAGAAGGAAATCAGATATTGGCAAATACTTATGTCTGCTGCTGATAATCATCATTGTAAACCTTCCTCAGGGTCATCTAAAGGGAAGGGTTTCCATAGGTGCTCTGAAGATGTTGCTAATTGGCTGAGGGTTTGTACTTTACAAAGTAGCAAACCTTGGGTTTTCCCACTCTCTGGTGCCACTGAAATGCTACTAGCTCTAACTGCTCTTGGTGCCAGTTGCCTTTGTTGCTACCTGCTATATTGCTACTTCATACAGAAATCATGAATAGGTAGAAATGTCACCAAGGAGAAGCTTTATTAGAGCTTATGCTATAGAGCTGCATAACTGCGACAGTGCACAGGGGAACAGTACACAGACTGACGCAGACTGACAGAGACAGGCTGCTTATGTAGGGTTGTCAATGAGTGGGAAAGGGGCCTCTCATGGGCCTGACAAAGGCTACAGATGCTAGAGTGGAGTAATCTGTGGTGGGCTGCCTTTTATCATGATTTTTCTGCCTTGTCGTAGGTTTATAAGCAATAGAACCAGCAAACTATACACTGAGATCTCTAAAACTGAGAGACAACATAAACATTTACTCTTTTAAATTGTTAGTATCAGGAATTTTGTCACAGCTATTGGAGAGCTGTCTTATATAGTGATCTTAGAAGCAACTTATAAACCTGAGGCCTGAGTAGTAGAAAGAGTGTGAGTAAAGGATATAAAGAAACCTTTTTCTGTTTTCTCACAAACATCAAACTGATTAGGAGTAGAGTAAAATTCTGCTTCTTAAATGAGTCTGTTTGCTTTTTCTGTGCATACCTGTAGGAGGGGAAGACCAAGTATCTTTCCATGGAAAAAGTGCATGACAATGCATCCTCCAAAATGCTACTTAGAAAGCAAGACAAAACAGGAATATTAAGAAGAGATGATATTCAGTCTTGTCTTCTTTCTCTCCCTTTATTCTTTCCATCTTATATTTTTATTTGATGTTTCTTAAACTCTCTTTGATGTGAACCACGTAATAGTTCTTGCTTGTTAGAACTGTAATTGTAATTGATTTTTAAGCCAATTACATTTTTCATGTTGCTGAAATTTTCTGCCTGAAATATAAAACATGTCTATACTTTTTTTCCCACACCAATTAACAGTTCTGTCCAGTAGATGGACTCCCCTATGTACACATAGGGTTTTTCTTGTTCTTTTAATCAAGTGTTCCTTAAATCTGTGACGAGTTTCTTCTAGTTTCTTCCATTTACTACTTAAAAGGCTGAAAATGGATTCTGAGATTCTTCCTAGTCCTGTTTGAGAAATAATTTCATCTTTACTTTTTTCTTTTATTTTTGTCTTAGCATGTGTCTTGACATATTTACTTATTAATCACAGCTCTTTTGTAATAACTGGTTGTTTTTCTTGGACCCAGTTTTATAATCTGTAACAAAGTCTTTCAGCAGGTACTGGTTTTTTTGTGTGTTTATATTAGCAGCAATATAATATATATGAATAATTATACTTGTTATGAGAATAATTTTTTTTAGTCCCCATAGATTTTTAAATCACATTATTCTAGATTAAGCATTTTTAAATGCATTTCCTAGCAAGGGCTCTAGCACTCGTGTCATTTTAAGATGATCCCTGTAACTTTAACTCATCTGAATTCAATTTATCTGTGCCATTGGGACAAGTGTAGATTAATTTTACATATAGGTTATCAGTCTTCTATTTTTACCTAAAACTACTTACTTTTTTTTTTTTTTTGTACCAGGGGTCGAACTCACGACCTTGTGCTTGTCAGGCAGGTGCTTATACCACTGAGCCAAATCCCCAGCCCCATAGAACTATTTTCTATTGTTTGGAAATTTGATTCACCATTCATTTGTATATGTTATTTGCTTGAACAGTTAAATACTTAATGTATTTATTTCAACCTGAAGGAGAAGTCTCTTGACTTGGGACTGTCATTTAAGAAAAACCTCATTTAGGTAACATTGGTACACTATTTCTCTATGATCTGGCCAATAAAGATAACACGATGTAAAACCAAACTTTCCTAACAGTTCACTGCAGGTTCTACCTCTAGTGGAAGAAATAAATGTTGAGATAAGTGGACAAAAATAAAGTAACCATTTTCCTCTATAATTAAGCCTAACTTTGCTAATTTTACTCTAGGTTTAAGCCTGTGGAAGGCTATTATCCCATTTATCTTTTTTGTAACATCTGATGTCAAACATAAGCACACCGTTCTGCACATATCACTGGTAGGCAGATATTTCTTAACTAGAATGGGGCTTATTGATTTATTTAGCAAACGTAAAAGAGTAAGGCAATTAACAGATACAAATAAACAAAAATCACTTTATAAAACACAAATATAATAAGTCATAGATAGTTCTATATCTTGCAGAATTTGTCAATTTGTTTACTTATTTACCTGTACTGTGAGTTTCACTTGTGTGTGTTATTTTCCCTTGAGAAGAGCTGAATTTCAAACATGTCAATATTTTTATTGCCTAAAGCACTGCTTTATACACAGATGCATAGTGTATTAGCTATTTGTCTTTATGCATATTTTACTATAATATAATTTCTTAAGTAAAATTATTGTTAAATGCGCATTTATGTGCTGAAATGCCTTATATATTATAGTTTAATAAACATTATAAAAGGAATAGAGAGTAATGTCAAGTTAAAATGAGAGATTTAATAATAATAATGATAATAATAACAATAGTATAAATACTATATATGGGGGCAATATATTCTAAGTTACTCAGTTAAGGTTAAGTTATATTTCATCTCTGCAGTTTAGTGTATTGTAATTTGTGATTAAAAATGTTATCTACAAAATAGAAAATGAGTTTCTGGGAAAAATAGGCTTGAGCGGATCATTGGAAACCAGGGCTTTAGCAGAAATATAATAGTCGTAATAAAAATATTAATGCTGTTAAAAGAGTTGTGTATATTATTTATTTATAATCCTCAATGCACTTAAGACTTCATCACAAAATAACAATGAAAGTATCATCATGTAAGAAAATATAAAGAAATATGATAGGTGTTTAACTAAGGAAAAATAAGGTCAGAATTCACCAGAGATAGGACAAACCACTCGGTGAAGCCTTCTAAGGAGAACAACCAAAAGGACAAGTGAGCAATGTCTGTAGCACAGAATTCCTCCCTGACTTGCTGTGTTTATTTGCTGCTGCTTGACAGTAAAAAATCCAGGGAAAAATAATGGATCAAATGATTTTATTTTTGCATTATACTACCAGTATTCCACTGTTTTCTGTTCACATATGAGCTAATTGGTGTACAGAACTAGATGAACATAATGTATTTTATTGCTTCAAAAATTGAGATAGCATGAATTAGAACTTAGTTAAGTGGAATAATTTAAACCTCATTATGAAACAGAAAATTGAAAAATACAAAAGCACACAGAATTTTTAGGAGCAGAAGGTATAGTTTTGAATTATAACTCTTTTTTATTATGTGTCTGACCTTGAAAAAGTTATTAAACCTCTTGGAGATTGAGATTTTTTTCTATTTCTAAAGGAATAGCAATAGTTAGAAACATTTGAAGACAGAATATAGTATATTTATTTCTTAACGTGTTATGAAAAATGAAGTTTCAAACCTATGTATACTTGTTTCTGCTGTGTGACACAAATGTTCATCCTAGGTTTTTAGATGCTTACAAAGCAGGGACAGGAATGCATTAATTCCCATATCTTATTTCCAGGATGGTACAGAGAGATGAGAAAAGAGAGTGCCGAAATTTCATTCTGATATCAGATTATTTCAATTTAGAGGCTTTGGCAATAATTAAATATTAAAATTCAGGTATTGTAATGAAATCTACTTTCATTACATTTCTTTTTTGTTGTTGTTATATTTTTTTCATACATCTCTTTTTTGGTACTGGGAACTGAACTCAGGACCTTGTGCTTTTCAGGAAGGTGCTTATACTGCTGAGTTATATCTCTAAATTAATAGATAAAAATTAACTTTAGAGAAATCTCAGTACAAAAATACAGAAAAAGAATAGATTTTGAAAAGACCATATTATAGATGTTGTTATTTATATGAATAAGGTCAAAAGTCCAAGAAGATGTATACCAAAATACCAAACCTGCAAAGTACTTTTCAGAAAACATAAATGATAGGCATTGTCAAAGTTGTTGGAGGCAATTGATAAGAGTTCTTGACATAGTTAAATGTTCCTTCTTAGAATTAATAATTTATGATATGATGAATTGCCCAGATATGAGGCCAATTTAATTATACTTAGTATTAGTACTACGTTTACCAGTGATTCAGTCTTGGGTGTGAAGTTTACTTTGTTTTTTCATCAAATGTTTAACATTGAGATATTTCCCAATGTCTATCTAAAGTAAGAGAGAACTGATCTTAATTCATTTGATATAAAACTATGGACCTTAGAATAACTGATTAAAGTAAAGGATGCCCATTAATTATGAGAAATGAAGTCTTTTATTTGGAAATTTTTTCACAGGTAATGAGGGAACAGTACGGATTTGTACTAATGATGGTGAAGATAGAATAAGGGTTAACCCTATAATATGATTTAAGAAAAATGACAAGAATCTGCTATTTCACTGTTACCCTACTCTGCAGGTCACTGTTTTAAGTTGCACTAAAATTATTATTTTCCTTAAGGATCTTCCTAATAACTTTGGGGTCTTTGCAAATCTACATACTACCCTGGAAAAACACTCAGCTTTAAAATGTCTTCTTCAAGCAGTGCTGTTAAAGTTCTAAAAATAGAGCCAGGCTATCTTTGTCAAGACTTTTCTTGCAATACTAATGTAAAGGTTTATCAAAACAAAATGTTGCAGTATAGCCTAGGTTCAGTTGGACCCATTAAAATGGTTTATGATTCAGGGTAATTTATCAGATTTACATATCTATTGGCATAGTTTATAGTGTCACATAGACCTTTGATATGTCAGTCGAAGAAAGAAATTAATCTTTGTCATTTCTTAGTGCTTTTTTCTTTGAAATGTGGTAGGAGTATAATGGTGAATAAAAAATCCAAGTAGGTGGGGAACCCATTCTTTCCTAGACTTTGGCTAAAATCTTAATTCTTATGTAGGTGATATAGTATACAGAATTTAGAAAAAAGAGAACTTCACAGTTGGCAAAGAAATATTTTGCTATCCTGAGACACATGCATCTAAAATATTAAAACTTTAAGTAAAATGTTTTTCCACAGTGTTCATTTAAATACATAGTCTTGGTCATTTTAAGCATGTCTTGGTCAGTAATTCCCCCAGTATTCGGAGGAGAGAAAAATAACAGGTAATAGAAATAGAATCTTTGTTAAGAGGAGCGTCTGGTTACTTGCCCAAATTTTTGTATGACTTCTTGTGTCTAAAATTTCTTTTTAGATGAACAATTTGTATTCTTATGTAGTCAGTTTTCTATGGAAATAAATTTTTTCATAAGTCTTCTGGTTAGCAAAGACAAAACAGTTGACCGTATGAGAACATTAGCCAATCATTACCAGGCTAGATTACTTATCTATCCAAGATGATTTTTAGAAAATAAATTTGTCCCAACTGAAAAATTAATTAGGAGCATTAGTTGTACTCAGTGATTAAATATGGGAACTCTTCATAGCACAAACCAGAGACCATGGCATAGATACTTGTATTCCTTTTTGGTACTTACATAAAGCTTCGATGGTCTAGTTTATATTATATTTATGTAGGTTTGTATTCACATATTCTAACAAAATTTAATTACTTACAATGTATACATAATTAATAATTTCAAGAAAATACCAAGTTTTTAAAAGTTGGAAGCACATTTTCCCTCAGCCCATTTGTAAGTTGTTGATTTGAATTTCTATTTTTCCCAAATTCTTTAGTGTATGAACCTAAACACAAGAATATTTCCCATAAAACTATGGTACCTCCATCAAAACCAAGATGTGAACATATGTATAATCCCAGCACTCTAGGAGACTGAGGTAGATGGATTGTAAGCGCAAGCCCAGTGTGGGCAATTGAGCAACCTAATGAGACCCTGTCTCTCAATAGAGAACAAAAAAGTGGCTGGAAATACAGCTCATTGTGAAGGTCCTAGATTCAGTTTCCAGTATTGCCTCTCCAAATAACAGAAAGAGTGAGTAAATAAATTTGATTCCATTTAAGTATTGGTACACAATCCTGTCTTCTGTTATAAGAGAATTAAATTTAAAATCACATACTATGTTTATTTGTGTTTAATCCTTGGACTTCTTCAATCCAGACAGTTGTGGTGAACCTATGGCATGTTTTATTGTGTGTGTGTGTGTGTGTGTGGGTATGTGTGTGTGTTTAAGACAAAAGATGTTAATGTATGAGGTTTTTTCTGAACTAAAAGTCTCAGTATTCAATTTGTAGTGTTGGCACTTTGTGATAAATAAGTGGATTTTGGGTTGCAGTTTGGGCATTCATCTCTAAAAGATTCGCCACCATGGGTCAAAAACATTTCCTTAATTTTTCTTTGACTTTCATGACCTTACCACTTATATGAAGATTGCAAACCAGCTACTTTGAAAAGTGTCTTCCCACTTTTTGTTTATCTTATGTTTCTTCATGATTAGTTTTGGATTAGGCATCTTTGGCAGGAAACCACAGGAAGGGTGCTTTATTCTTTTCATTGCATCCTATCAGATAGTGCATGAATTCAGTTTGCCCTATTACTAACATTGTTCATTTTGATTACTTGACTAATTGGATGTCTGTGAAATTCTTACACTGCAAAGGGAGTACTTTCCTCCTTTGTATATAGTATTTTGTAGAAAGGTGCTTCGAAATTTTGTAAATATCCTGTTCCTCATATATTTGCTATTTATTAATTTTTATCCATATAAAGACTATTTTATTTTTGTGCTCAAATTTTTCACAGTTCAGGAAGCAGTAAATCACATAGACTTCTGTAGTCTTACAACATGTTCTATTGTTTGATCATTTCCTTATTTTGTGCTTATTTTGTACAAAATATTTTTATAGCCTATTGTAAAATATGTTTTGTATGTTATTATTAAACCCACCAAAAGTTAATAAAAGATATAAAAGGGATAAATGTTATGTAACATAATTTACTAAAGCACAACTTAAAAAACATCAAATTAACAGTAAGGTCATATTCTTAATTTACTTTATCCAGAAGGAGTAAAATCTGCTTTTACCTTAGTAGGAAATTGAGTCAGTCACAAAAAATAGTGTTGTTTATTTGATATTACCAGGAAGCACTGTCTTAGTAAGTGTAAGTCTTAGCTGAGCAAATGTTTGATTAGCAAAAGCTATAATTCTTCCTCATTTGGTTAATGTATTGACCAAGGTCTTATCCATTCTGACCAGTGAAATATAAACAAATGATGTGAGTACCTTCTAGGTTGTGCCGTTAAAAAAAATTTTTTTTAAAAAAGGCTGCATATTGATTTCTTTTGTGTGTCTCTTCCCATGCCTGGAATGTGGATGTGATAAAGGAATCTAAAGGAACCTTGGTTGCCCATGAAATAGGCATGTTGAGGAAGACACAGTGGTAAGTAGGAGGCTGAGTCCCCAGCTGAGTATATTTACCTCCACTACTTACATTAGCTTGATGGTATGTAAGATAATATATTTATGTCATGTTTAAGGCACTATATTTTTTAGATCTCTTTAATTTTATTATATATGTTTAAAATATACATGATATTCTGACATTGATGTGTGAGATTAATTCCTGCAGTCAGGTAAATTATCCATCACCTTCCAGAATTATGTTTTTTTTTTTTTTTGCCAGAGAGGGAGGAGGGCATCTGAAATTTCTGTAAGTGAATTTTCATTGTATAATGTAATATTAACTATAATATTCATGCTATATGTTACCTTTCTAGACTCATTTATTCTTATGTCTGAAAGCTAACTGAAAGTTTCTTTTCCTTGACCTATTTCTTCTCTTTTTTTCATCCTTCCATGCCTGGTTACCACTGTTCTGCTCTGTTTCTATGTATTTGACTTTAAAAAAAAAATTCCACATATAATGAGCCCATGCAAAATTTTTCTTTCTGTTTAGCTGTTTTATTAGCCTAATGTTCCTCAGGTTCTTTCATGCTGCAGCAAATGACAGTATCTCCCTTTGTCTCTCTCTATATCTTCTTTATTAGTCATCTATTGATGGACGCTTAGGTGGTTTCTGTGTTTTGGCAGTGTTACCAGTGCTACAAATGGAGTGGGTGCCAATTTCATTTCCATTGGGTATATAGTACTTAGTAGTGAGATTGTTGGATCACATAGCAGTTTTTTTTTAATATTTGAGAAACTCCAGTATTGCTTTGGTTCATGGCTGTGCTGCTTTACATTCTCACCGACAATGTGCAGGATTTACTTTTCCCCATACCCTTACCAGTATGTATTAAATTGCCTTGTATTTTAGATAATGGCTACCCTAACAGATGTGCGATAACTCATTATGGTTTTGGTTTACATTTCCTTGCTGATTAATGATGTTGATCATCCTTTTGTATAACTTTTGTCTTTTTCAAAGAGTTTTGAAAAGTCTTTTACCCATTTTGTAAAATATGATCTGTTTGATAGAGCAGTCTAATTTCTAAAACACATATAATTTTATACCAAATCTATATCTGCATAGAGACAACCAAATACATGCACTAGTTGAGACTCTTGCCTACTAAAAAAGAAAAGATTAGTCAGCAGGGAGAGATACAGAGAAGGAATATCTAATGGGCATTTTTAAGACAGTGATAAATGAGAAAACATAGATTTTGAGCTCGTGCTTTTAAATATTTTGACAGATAAGTTGTTTATCAGTCTTAACACTGAGTTACATGATCCAACATACATGATTACTTATTCCATATACAGTAAGCTCCCAGCATATGAATGAGTTCTGTTCTGGGATAATGTTCAAAAGTTGGATTTGTTTCTAAGCCTGACAAATTGAGTCTTATACACCTATGGCACAGATTTACAGTGTAAAGCATAACAACCCAAACACACCCAAAAATACAGTAAGTTCCCAGCTATGTACTATTATGCTGTCCAGTAAGTGCATAGCACAACTCTGACAGTGTCCTATAGGCATATGAGCTACTTCTGCGATTTGTTCTCATCTACCAGTGTTCAAAATACAAGGTCTATGGGTCTGTGAAAATTCACAAGTTGAATGTTTGTAAGTTGGGGACTTACTATACCACCTCCATCCATTTTTTCCCCATAATATACCAAGTTTTGCTTCATTTGCCCTTTTAATGTATTTCTCTTTTGTTTTTAGGAATCTTGAAGATCATTTTCCATCTGTCATAGTAGTAGTGAGACTTGGTTTTAAGAGTTGTTTGCTTTCTATCTAATGATTTTATTTTAAAAACTTAAAATTGCAAGCTGAAATTGAGAACAAGATTTACTTTCCATACTCTTTACAGATTTATTTATGTAGGGATTGGCAATGTTTTTAACATAGCAGGATCTGTTATACAGAAAATATCAAACAGCCTTATTCTAGCAGATCTCATGCTTGTCGTTTAACAATGATTTTTAACATAATTAAACATGCTTGAGAAATGTTCTTTGATATCAGAAATCAAACCCTATGTTTTTGCATGAGTAACATCTCCATCCCTACCCCCAACCTACTTATCTTTTATTTTGAGACAGAACCTTGCTCAGTTGAACTTCCAATCCCCTGGCCTCAGCCTTTTGGCTACCTGAGAATATTTTGAGCTTTGGGATTATATTTTAGTTCTCTTTTGATAACAAAGCTAATATTCCCTTTTTTTCAATTCTTATTTTAGAAAATTGAAAGCTTTCCTTAGACATTGGGGTGGACATCTATGTTTGAATCTGAAAGATATGAGATTATCTTCCTTTTGTAAAGCATATATCAAAATTTTATTTAAATATCACGTATTAGTATGATTAATTTTACTTATAAAAGTTTTGCCGTTAACATTTCACAATACATGAATTTACCCTAATCATAGCTCTTAGATAATCGTCAGTCTTTGTTAGTAGAAGAATTTAAAAAATTGCATTTATAAACTTTTTTCTGTTTTAAAGCATATCAACTTCACTTTGTATCTTCATATATCTAGTGCATTTCTAGCACTGGAAGGAGCACATTGGGCAACAAAACAAAACAAAAACAAACAAAAAACACTGCATATGAAATATGCTGTCAATCAGTTTGTAATTATTTGAGCTATAGCTTTGTATAGGAGAAGCAGTGAAGAGCGGTACATAAATTTCATTAAATTATATATTAGATGGTAAATATAGTATAAATTTGGAAAAAATATTAGCAGTTGTCAGAAGTAGTTGAAATTTTTTATGGAATTTATGACATTTCAGTTGACCTTGGAAGATTGGTAGGATTGAAACAGTTGAGATAAGGAAAAAAGATGTGAACACTAGGAAAATCACTGAGGAACATAACCATAGGGTATGAAAAATAATTTCTTCTGATGGGATTAAAATTAAATTGTGAAGGCCTATATTGGTAGACTGATAACTAAACTGGGATGTTTTTCCCAAAACTTAGAAACCTATCTGTAAAAGGGCTAGGAGACTTTCTTTCCAAAACCACAAGATCCTTCCTTTATAGAATCTTGAGTGAGATTGTGACATGATAAAAGAGGTACTTCAGGAAATTTAATCTGGAGAATGTTTATAGTGTGGATTGGAGGTGGCAAATAATATCATTCTACTAGCTAAAATTAGCTGAAATCATACAGATCCTAGAGGTGAGCTACGAAACTTAAATTAAAAGATGGAACAATTCTAAGCTCCTTTCAAGGACAACTGAGAACACAGTGACATGAAAAAAATGTCAGATTTCTTTGTTTAAAAGAAATGCATTGAAATATAGTATTTTCACTTGTCAGTGAACTTAAAATGCCTTTTCAGTTTTTCCTTGCTCAGTTATTATTTTGTTTTGTACAATTTCAAGAAATTTTCAAATTCCTGTTTAAAAATTAAAACAGAAACATAGAAAAAAAATTGGTAACAAGTGGTTAGAAACACTAGTTAGTTGTGCAGGAGGTAACTCTTTATATGCAGTATAGCAATTCTCATAGTCATGTAAATATTCTAGGTAAGTTATATAGCCTTAGTATGTAGCCATCTTCCTGGAAGCAAAGAATGGTGGTAATGTTAATGAAGTATTTTTAATAAGTGTTACTGGGAGGAAAGAATGAACTTGTAATTTTCAGAGAATTCTTAGGAGATCAGTTTAATAACATCAGACATATTAGGAAGGGAATACATTGATTAAGCAAAATTAAAGTCTATGTAACATTGCAACAGAAGCAAAGCAGCTTGGAGGTATTAGGATGAGTCAGAATTACAGATTACACAGACAGAATACACAAATATGTAAGAGCTCAGAGAGATCTTTAGAAAATATCTGATAGGTTTGCATGTATTTGGTTGTTTATAATTTTCTTAATATTTTAAAAGCATAATATCTTTTCCACATTGACAGTTAATACTGTGTACTTTCAAAATGCATCAGGGTTTTCTAAAACCTAGCTATTAAAACATGAACTTAAAATATGATTAATGTAGCTCAGAATACCTTCTGATTTTGGAAGCAGAACAATGCACAGAAGAATCAGTGTGATGTGCCATATGGTCTTTACATATGTAGTTACAAAATGGACTATAAAATGCAAACCAGATGAATTTTAGCTTGTTTTTGTTTTTAGTTTTTAATTTTCCTAGTGTGAAATGTCTGCTATCACCAGACCAGTTTTTAAGCTGCTTCCTAAAATTCCACACTTATTCCTTCCTTCTTGTCTCCATGTGTTCCTCTAAAGCTATTTCACATTCCTTTTGTCAGCTCAGATCTTGCCTACCTCACAGGTCTAGCAAAGTGCCTCTTTTTCACATATCCTCTTCAGTGTATGTGAGAGAGCTTTGCAATTGCCACATTTGGTTTTAAAGTAAAGTCCTTTTACTGGGTATATTACTATTTGGACATTTAGCTTCTCTGACTCTCAGTTTCTCCATGAAATTATAAGAGTTGGGATGGTAATTATCTCAGGTCTTTATAAGAAAAAAATAGAATGTTAAACATCTGTAACATCGTAAAATGTCAACAGCTATTTTGTTACTTCAGTTAGTAGACCAGAGGTTGTAAAACTATCAGCCCACGGAATGCATATGCCTCAGAAATATGTCTACTTGATTTATATGGTGTTCTAAAATGTTAAAATTAGTTTCTAACCTTTAAAAACCAGAAATAAAAATGTTAAATAAAAACCAGAAAAAATATATTGGCTTTTATGTGTGTGTGAGATACAGGGTCTTGCTATATAATTTAAGCTGGCTTTTAGGTCACTATGTAGTCTAAGATGGTCTTGAAATCCCAGTAATCTTTCTGCCTCAGCCTCTTAAATGCAGGGATTACAGTCGTGTACCACCATGTCTGGCATACAGTTGGTTTAGAAATTTATTATACTTAAAAGCATTTGAATTTACTATCCCTCAAATTAATTCATTTATTTTTATTTCAGTGTGTTCCATTTTCATCTTTAACTGTGTGCCTATGGATATAAAAATGCATATATTTTTACAGACCTTATTATATATTAGGTGTCATATACATTATTCCATAGTCACACATGGCAAGTTCTAGTGCCTAGAAGTTAATGAATATTAGCTAAAATTGATTTACAAGATGAAAAACTGCATCTGTTGCAATCCTATGTGTTTTATACCATGAAGAAGAAAGTCAGAGAAAGAAAAAATAGTTCTTTCATTCCTTTTGCTACAACACCAAGATTGTGTTTTCAGGTTTTTTTTTTCTCATTCACTAAAACTTCAGTGCTACATGGATATAAACACTCTTCCTTTTGATCAGTTTCTACTTCTGTAGCTCTCCCACTGGGAAATTCTACTAACTCTTTAATTTAGCCATTACATAAATATGCTGAAGTGCCCCACTATTTCAGTTCCTGCTGTGAAAATATTTTGTAAGCGGTAGTATTAAAACACTTTTTTCTCCAGACTATAGATTATAGGAATTTGGAAGCAACGTGGCAGTATAAAGCTTATCTAGTCTTATGTAGGCTATCTACTCATGCATGATACAACTGAGTCTAGAAAATTGTAGGCCCATATTTTGCCTGGAGGGGGAAGACCCAGAGCTCCAATTCAAACTGATTTTTGCATTTTAAACAGAAATTCAGCTTGTTGTGATTTTTATATAAAAAATAAAATGGACTACCAAAATAGTTATGTTTTCTAGTTGTGATCCAAATGAGCTAATACTTACTAGCTTGCCATGTGGAATAATTTCATTCTTATGAGAGCCACATGGGGCAAATATTGTTAATGTCTTCAGTCTACAGTAGGAAACATTGAGGAATGGAAATACTAAAAACCCTATAAACAGTTAAACATCTAGTGAGTGTTATAGGTGGGATTTTTGACACTTACCATCAGTCTTGGATTTCGTGCCCTTTACTACCAGCCTCTATGTGCTTATTTTCTTCATCCTATAGTGAACTTGTCATGTCCATGTATGAAAACTGCTATAGTATTGACCTACCTTTCAGTTTTCCTACATGGAATTGTTTGAATTTTGATTTTTAAAATTAAAAGTTTCTATTTTCATTATATAGCTCTCTCAAATTCTATTTTCAGTATTCCATCTCACTGGGATTCTGAAAGTACCATAGTTCTGACCTTATCTAGTGCAAATATATCTTACAGTGCTCATCTTTAGAATTTTATGAGAAAAAAATTCATCTGTTGAAGACTGGATGAGTAAAATAATTTTCTTAATAACTTTGTCTTAAATTTTTTTTCATTGATTCAAATATGTCTTTTCATTTAGGAGTGTTTTTGGTCTTCTACCATTAATTTCATTCTGTCTATGAAAATGGCATCTACTGATATGATAAACTATAGTTTCTAGCTGAGCAGGGATTTCCTGTTCATTTTCTTTTGAGCCTCTTGCCCAGCAAAGCTGTGTTAGGCCCAATTGGAAGAGACAAAAGGAATGTGAAATAGATTTTGTATTTGAGGAGAATTTATAAATGCTGTAACAAGTACTTAAGCTCATGTAAAGTAATGCTGAGTAGTAAGGATTAATGTCTCAGTTCTGAGATGGTGAGCTGAGGTTTATGGAAATGAAGTGGTATGTATCCAGGTGACATTAGTCAAGGGTTTTGAAAGAAAATATTCGTGACATAGTCACATCCTCTGTCTCACTCTCAGATCTCAGCATTGTTTTTTGATATAACATTTTACATTTCTAATTGTAAAAGAAAAACAGACATAACTGAATGCTTTTAAAATTATGAAAAAAGCATGTATAAATAAAAATTTTTTGTTAGCCCAACACCTAGAGAAATACATCTAAACAGTTTCTTGGCTTCATGAAAGTACCTACCAAAACACCTGTGTGAGTGAAAAAGTGATCTCAAATCAAAATATTGGTCCAGATATTATAGTAAGACATCTTAATACTATGTAATATATATTTTTACTACTATATTTATAAGTTAAATTTTAGAAAATGTCTAATTTTAGTTCATATTTTTGTCACTTAATCCACAAGTCAGAGTAGTACAGTATACATGGATAGTTTACCATGTTTAATGTTGTTCAAGAACATGTCATTAATGCATTCATATTTTTTTATGATGTTAAGCACGTATTTTTTCATTCTTGTTATATTTTACTGTAGGGATACATTGAATATTTTCAAAGAAATCATTGACTTTTTTCTTGTAATCAAATAAATAACATCATTTTTGCTAAATGTTATTTTCCTTAAGAATCAATCCTAGAACTAGAGTATACATTGAATGTATACTTTAGAAAATAGATAACAGTCATTTTTATAGGACAAAATGAAATATTATTACAGAAACTGTAAATTACAGACCGACGAAATGAAAAATTACATATACATAACTAGCTATCACTCAGCTTTTGAAGTTTGTAATTTTATAATTATTTTCTACTAAAATATTAGTTTAACTATGGAAATATATTTAACTATCTATTGGATATGTAGAGTTTTTTCCCAGTGTCTTATATTATAAAATAAAATCAGTTATGCATCATAAAATCAGTTATAATTGAGTTATGTTTGTATCAATCAGTGCTTTCTAGAGAAGCAGATTTAATGCAATGTATACAAATGTATTAGAATTTACAAGATTCGCTTGCAGAGTCAGATGTCGAACAGTGCAAACGGCTGTCTGCACTGGAGATCCAGAAGATCCAGCTGAAGGCCTGGAGCTCACTGTCATGTCCTGTGCAAGTCCACATCAGGAGGCCAGAGTGTCTATGATAGAAGGCTAATGGTTGGTGCTTGAAGACTGAAGGGTCTGTGCTAGAGGCTGTAGAGTCTACACGGGAAATCAGGAGATGCAGTCCAAGGAGAAGATGAAGACTGGAGCTCCTCTGAAGAAACAAAAGCAAGCTTTCCGTCTTTGTTTGCCTTTTATACCATTTTGGTCACAAGCCTCCTCCAGGTGGGTCTTCTGTCTTTTAGGAAATCCACACAGCCATACCCAGAACTATGATGATCCAGTTTAGTTGGGCGTTTCTTACTGAAATTGACACAGTTAACTATGTTAAGTAATGTAAACATCTCTTACTATACGTTACTAGAATTTGTTCCTGGTATTATCCTCCATTGATGCATTCCTCTCAGAACTATGTCCTGGGTGACTATTAAGACACTGTCCTGCAACAAGGAAAATTGTCACTAATCTCATGGAATTTACCATATAAAATTTTCAGCAAAGAGAAAGATGTTTGCACAGTTCAGTGTGGTTATGTTAGCACATTTAAATTTGAATTGGAATAGCAACACTGGCTAATAATTGTAACCCTAAATACTGGCTTTTTTTGTCAGGGAGTACCGGGAACTGAACTCAGGACCTTGTACTTGTCAGACAGGTGCTGTGCTTCTGTGTATCCCTGGTTGCAATACTATCTTATAGAATTAAACTATTCATAATTTGAAATCTGCTCTTTGTATTCATAATTCCGTACTGTTAGTGAGATTTCCTGAGATGTGGGATCTATAATCCTTTTTGTAAAATACTGTGTTTGGCAGCAGTTACCTAGAGTAAGTGGGAAAACCATAATATGTTGAATTTTGACACATACGTTAATATAGGCAGTATTGTATTTTAAAATGACTAATTATGAGTTACTGAGTTTCAAATTAGTCCAATTTGAAAATAATAGTTCTATATTTTACTCAGTATATATTGCTACTTTAAATTTATATCATTGTGCTCGCTTCGGCAGCACATATACTAAATTTATATCACTAAAAATAATTTAAGGAATCAGAATTGACATTCTCTTGAATTACCTAAAATTAAAGCATTTGGTTCTGCTTTTTCTTTTGTTACCTACAAGAAAACCTATACTTACTTACAACTTCATGTCGGAAAGCTATATGCTGGAATAGAAATGGCAAAAAAATGAAATTTATAATTTTTAGATGAGGCAGAATCAAATGAATGAAAATACAGGATTAATCATTTCTGTGAGTCTACCCTTTGACTCTTAAAATTATAGGAGTATCTTTTATATAATTAAAATAAATCAAAACTTAAATATTGAAGTGAGGGGAAGCTAAAACAGAATGCAAGGTCTTACAAACCCTTGTTACTTAACAAATAAATAATATAAACACACTGAAGAGAATAAGGAAGAAAGTAATTAGCCAAAATTACTGTGGAAACAATATTATGACTGGATACTGTATGGCTAAAGACCAAAAGTTACACATAACTGCTATAATATTAATTGGTAAGACTGTTTCTAATTGAGGCACGTACTAGCAAACCATTCATTTTATATACATGTATTTTCTAGAATTTAATGTGGGTACAAGAATTAAATTATTAAATCAATTTTAGATAATATGTATCACATTTTCTTTATCCATTCATCTAGGCTGATTCTGCATTTTGGCTGTTGTGCATTATATCACAATAAACATGGATGTGCATATATCCATGGTATGGAATTTAATGTAGTACAGCTACCATGGAAGTCAATATAGAGGTTCCTTAAAAATATAAAAATAGAACTACCATTTGATCAAGCTATACTACTCCTTAAGATAGCCAAAGGAATTAAACTCTTAAGACATTTATGATTGCTTCTCTTACCCCAGATAAATCTAATTATAAAACAAACATAAAGGAAAGTTAATAGACTCAGTGAACTTTATAGTATTTTAAAGATTTTTTATTTTGAACTGGCATGAAGAAAAATTGCAAAATTATTGAGTTCTGTTTCATTATTTATTTCCTCTATAAATATCTTATATGACAAAAGTACAAAGAATTAACAGTAAAACAGTATAATTAAGTAAACTCTAGAATTCACTTGACATTCATGAGTTTTTCCCATATATACATATAGGAGATATATATATATATCTCCATATATATATATATATCTCCATATCTCTCTCTCTCTCTCTCTCTCTCTCTCTCTCTATATATATATATATATATATATATATATATATATATATATATATATCTCATTAACACAAAGACTGACACTCAATAGAATCATACTGTTAATCCTGAAAGGACATTTATATCTTTTATATACTTATGTATATACTTATTTCATTATCTCAATTTCAGCAATTTAAAGTCATTTTATTCATCTTTCCTAAGACTACTGAGAGATAAACTCTTAGTTTTTCCTTAAATCTAACAAACTTGTCAATAAATTCTTAGGATATATCATCTAGGACCAATTTTCTTCATTGATAAAGAAATACTTCCGTTTGTTGAAAATATGGTTGTACTCTCTGCACTTCTCTTTCTGTACTAGCTTTGAGAGTGCACCAGTCTAGATTTAACTTTTAAATCTAATAATTATATGGATGTATTTAAAAAATAGTCATTATCAGTTTGTTAAATTTCTGAATAAAAGAAGAAGTTAAAAATTATATAGGCACTTATTCAGCATATATACATATATTATATACATATGTATTTTTTGCTTGTCTAACTGTATATTTCCATTTCTATCATTTTACCTCAAATCATTTTAGAAAGCTGCCAATCAGATAATTAATGTTTATTGAATACTTATGCTGGAACTTGCATCAGTGAAAACTTGACAGGAAGTTCTAGTATGGACAAACATACATTCAAATGAGAAGACACATATAAGAAAATATGAGACACCAGTAATAAGTTGAAACCTGCATGCCTTGATCTAGTTTTAGACTTTTCTGTGCCTCACAATGTCAAGGAGATTACTGAGACTAATGAAGACTAACGTGGAGTTAAGGAGCGATTGATTTAATCTTTTAGCCTTCTGAATGGAGCAAAACCTGGAGAAAAGTTCATGACAAAAGTGACAAGAGTTGCATTGCAGAAGATATGTGAATATATATGTATATATACACACATATTGAGTACGTATATATACACTGTGTATTATATATGCACATATACATATAAAGTATGTCAAAAACATAAGGGAATACGTTTGAGATGTGTCCTCTAAATCAGGAGCATTAAATACTTTATTTTGAAAATCCAATTTGGCCCTCTGTGTGACTAATTGTTCAATAAATCTTCATAGATGAATAGAGAAGAAAGAGCTTTCAAAATATTATAGGAAAATGAGGTGCTCATGATAAATAAATCTAGATGAAAATCTGAATCCTAATAACTTTGAGGTATAGCAGTCTGTGAGTGACAGTAGTACTTTGTAAGTAGTATATGTTCGCATATAAATTGTAGATGTTACTAAAAGCAGCAGGGAGCATCTTTCACTGAGTTAACCTAAGTTAACTAAGTTTGGTAAGTTAGCTCATGTCCATGCCAAAATACATTCTCATTTGATTTGGTTCAATTGATTATTTTAGGAAATTAAAAGCCAATCTAAACATGCTTTATAACAATGAAAGTTTAAAAATAAGTTATCCTAGCTACTTAGCAGTTAAAATGAGCCAACTTGGATTGGAATTGTTAGCCAGTTTTGAAATACCAACCTTCAAAGCTTTATAAACAGTGAAGTAGCACAGCTCTAGCACTATTAAGGAGTCTAAAGAGGCCGAATGTCATTTACTTAGCAGCAGCTGGCTAGATTACAGGGATCCTGTCCCTCTAAAAAAATTGTGGGAAAAATCATCAGTGTTAGAAATTAGCTGTAAATCTTCCAGTGTAAGAACTGGTCTTGTTAATGAATAAGCATCTATGCAGAAAGAACTGAACTACTTTCTGGCTTCTGCCAATGTATATAGAACATCAATGCCTCTTCCTACGCTCTCTCTGAGCCTAGAGTGGTGGTAGCTGACCTGTTTTCTCGTGTTTTCTTAGCTTGCTGATCACCTAGCAGCTTCTCGGAAGGTCAGTGTATTCACTTTGCTCTTTGCCTTTTGTCTATTTCTCTGAGTGGAAGCTGGTGATATACCTCTTAAAGGAAGGCTTTTCTCTGGCTTTCTCTATTTCACTGGACTTTTCTTTGTTGGTCATTTCTTTACTCTTTCATACCTTCTTGAACTTTTAAAATGATGGAGTAACCTGGGACTTACTTTTATACTAGTGTGCACAAACTTAGTTTAACAACACACATCCATCTCCCAACATATCCTTCCTAGAGGATTTTCTTCTTTGTAGTCTATTCTTTCATTCCATGGGCCTGTTTTCTTCCTGTCTCCCTATGACAGATAGCTAAATGAGATAGAGACTGACAAGCAGTTAGAAGGGGACCAGGCCCAAAATACAGTCAGAACAGAGACGAGGCAAACCAGTCCTGGGGTCAAGGCCTGAGTTGATAGACACTAGACCCCAGTACGCAGACATAATAATGACTAGGCCTGCCAGCCTCCCCAGAGATAACAGCCCAGCATCATCTGGTTCAATAAGCCTGAACAATATAACAAATGTAGAAACAATGTAATGAACACATGGATGACCAGAATACTCTGACTCTTCTACCTAGGTCTTCCAGAAATTCCTTTGTTATACTCTGTGTGCCTTGTTTTTCTTGCTAAGTGGCTGTACTTATAACTCTATAGGTTGATTGTAGTTTGTCTCAAGGTACCCTGTGATGTGATTTCTCTATAAATATCCACAGAAGAACTCAGTGGCAACCCACTCTTGGGACTCCTTCTGCCTCTCATAAGCGTTCTCTTAATATAATTTTCCTATTCTTCGCGTCCTTTGTCCTCATGTCCATCTGTCCACATTGTGAGAAGGAACTGGAGACATCTACCAGGTTGGGAGAAAACTCATACTGTGTCCAAAACCATGTTAAAATCTGTTTTCTGGTATTGAACTTTCTAACATTCATGCATAAAATATTGAACAAATGTGTCTTTTTCTTCAGGTGTATTGCTTAATTCCTTTTCTTGTTCTAAAATAAAATTTTTTTCTTTTAATAGTATTTGAGGTATGAGCAAGATGATGAATTTGGTTCACAGCACAAACAGTAGAGAAACCATTCCTGTTTTCTGAGTTCGCATCACAGAGGTACCTGACTACCATCCACCAGTACCAGGAGAACTTCAGCTGGAATTCTCTGTATCTATTCTTGGCGGCAGGTGGATTGTGACTCCTGGAGGGAGCTGATAGAAAAGAGAGCATTCTCAACTAGATGTGTTGAGAAGAATTTATAAACTGTTTTTCTGCTATAGGAACACAGACTCCTAGCCTTTCATCCTTTCACATACTTTGTGAGGCTTTTATTTTAACTTTGAATTGTTTTATAAAATATATTCTAATCAGATGTCCTTTATATGAAAATACTTACTTTTGATGGAGTGGTATATGGTATTTTTCTCAGGTTAACTTGGTCTAGATTAACCCTTTCATTTTGTTATTTCTCTGAAGCCTAATATTGATTATCTGATTGTGTTTTTAGGAAGCCGAATATCGATCTTTCTGAGGAGAGCATCTGGGCTTCATTGTCTGCAGCAGGTAAGTAAAAAATATGGGAAAGACTCATGTTGCCTAGGTTAATATTCCATTAATTATTAATTTCAATTTTAGATACCAATTTGAGACTCACTTTCCCTTTTTTAAATGGAGAAAGAAAAACACTAAAACTCCAATAAGAAATTTTGTCAAAAATATATTCATCCTGACATACTTTTTAAACACTGTATGTAGTTTTTATCACTTTATTATTGAGAATCAGTACAGCTACAGAAGAAGAGGCAGATGCTAATCTAAGTAGACACATGTCTCTAAAATAAAGTATTTTCTATCAGCGAAAAATGTTTTATGTGATGGACTAGCTAATCTTAACTATATAAACAGTTGGATGCCAAAGAAACTATATTGCCAACAAACATTTTTAAGAGATAAGCACTTGTTTTATGTATAATGTAGAAAAATCTTTCATTTGGCCGGCTGAGTCCACCACGTGTTTTAAAATATGTCATCCATCATTTTAGTGTTAAGAGCGCCCCCTGGTGTGACTGTATAATTATATGTTAATGCAAAATTTAAGACTTTTTTTTTAGTCTTGTTTTGCTATTAAATGGTGATAGACCCTCTTTTGATGCTAGAGTGACATAAAATGAGGCATACAATTGTTTAGAAATAGGCATTTAAATTTCTTTTTCTTTTACCCATGTGAGTCAGTTTTTCAGCTTGAAAGCAAAATATGGGAGTATCTAATTTCTAATCTTTATTTCAAGCTAATAAGGTCATTTGGTAATGAGATTATACACTGGAATAAAATTTTATGGAATAATCAATTCTTTGGTGGTAATAACTTAGTTAAGTGATGAGTTGCTACTAATAATTCCTTCTTGGTAAATTTATGGATATTTTAACAGGAGAATTCAGGCATGTTTTGCTTTTAAAATATATATTGCAAAAACAAAACAAAAAACCCCAGCAACAACAAAAAAACCCAAGTCTTCAGATTTTATTCTAAATCAGAATCTCTCCTACAGTTGTGAAAATTGCAAATAGAACCATAATTTATCTATAAATCATACATCAGTCTCTTAAATACTTCGTACCATCAGGTATAAGTGCCAAAGATTGCCGCCACCCCAGGCTGTTAGATTTCAGTCTAAGTTGGCAGCCAGGAACATTGTTTGTAACTCTTATGTTTCTCATGCATTTAAATTTTAGTCTTTTGTAGATAATTAAATCATTGGGATGGCAAACTTAACTGTACATAATATTCTAAACCACCTTGCTATAAATTTGATAATCGAAAGTAATTCTGCCTATTCTTCTCTAAATTATCATGTTTTAGCCATTTCTTACAGGCTTGTGTTCTAAACTTGATAATTTGTAGGACTACAGTGGCAAGCTGTCTAGCTGACTGCTTTCCTTTTTTTTTTTTTAATTTCCTCTATATGTTCCCTTCATGACTGATGGTGAAGGTGTCAGCTCAGTACAATATTTATAGTAATTCTTGCCTTGCTGAAAGGATAAAAACAAATTCAGAGTAATGAACTTGCTGTAGCAGACTGTTTCATGTTACTTTGGGAAAATTTGACTGTGAACAAGACATTTGGTGACTTTTTCAGAAGCTCAATCTTCTGTGAAAGAAGAATACAAGCAAGTCACTACTTTGTCAGATATTAGTATATTCTTTATATTAATATGTATTTAAGACACTGTAATTCAGACTGGGGGTTGAGTGCCTTATGAGGATTTATTTCTCACTACGAACTGAGGACTATTGTTTCTGTGTTATTGATGAGGCGTAGTGAAACTAAAAGATTTGTAAGTTGGAAAGACTATGATTCTAGTCGAGGATTGCCTTGAAGTTGGTATGTAACTGTTGTGATATCTACTTTATTTAATCATCCTTATTCAGTTTTACTAATTAGTTCTTAGGTATAAACAATTCCCCAGTGCAAAAGTGCAGAAGATACCAGTCTTTTTTTAAAAAGGGAGATCTTTTAATAGTGATGATCTTCTTAAATCTTTTATATTATTAAAGACAATCTATCTTTAATAGAGATAATCCTGAGAAACTAGGATTTCTTGGTAATTTTTTCTTCTGCTGTTTTTCAAATCAGATCACTGATTTGAGCTAATAAATGACAATGACAAACTGAACAAATGATATTGGATTAGAGAGCATCGGGAGACTATCATAAGTGATATAAAAACAATAATTGAATGTTAATTTGAGAGTAATTCTAACTCAGCATTTCTTTTTGTTTTCTCTGAACCTGTGACAATAATCTAATTCCCATGTGTGTCACAGTTATGTTTTAAGGATCTAATTGTTAGCATTGGCTTTGTGAAGTTTATGCTATATTCTTTATGGGTTGAGAATTTTTCTGACATTTTATGTACTATATTTTATTCTTTAATTGTGTATAAAGCTGAATGTAATAAGTTTCTCATTTCATTAAAAAGTAGTTCTCAAGATTGCTATGTTGCTCACCATGAAAACAAGATGTGAACAAACCTGTTCTTTGTTATCAAATCTGCTGTTGCATATTATTTTCTTGGTGCTTTAGGCTTGCTCAAGAAAGAAGGCTTTTCAGCTACAGTTGAAAGCACACCACTGATTATTTTCTTCACTTTGCAGAAAACTTTTAATTTAGTCTGTTTTTGCTTTTGTTTCCCTGTGCTTTTGGGATTGTTTCCTAAAAAGTCATTCAAGGTGTGTATAATCCACAACCTAAGGGCAGCTTGCCTTCCTGTTAAAAATATTGTAATGAAAATATTAAAAATTAAAGAAAGTTTTCTTATATATAAACTGTATTATTTATATTTTTATGTGGCCAAAGATAATTGCTTTCCATTCATTGTGGCCCAGGCAAGCTGAAAAGTTTAACACCCAAGTAGTATCTACTTTATGATTGTTATCCCACTTCTGGGGTATGTATGCAAAGAAAAGTAAACAGACCAAAGAGATACCTGTATAACCATGCTTAATGCAGCCGTACTTAGAGTTACTAAGAGAGAATCAACCTAGGTACCTATCAATAGATAAAATGATAAAAGTTAGTACATATAAGCAAAGGAATATACTCAGTCAAAAATGAGGATGAAGTTCTGTTATTAACAGCAAAATGGATGAGACTAGAAGAATATATGTTCTCTGAAAAAATGTCAACCAAAATATGTAATAGAAATTACTAGAGACTGAAAAAGGGAGTGTGCAGTGGATAGAGGTGGATTTGATTAGTTCATGCTCTGTGTTGAACTACCACACTGAACCCCATTAGAAGTACAGCTAAGCTGCGTTAATCAAAACTGAACATTTTAAATAGCACATTTTTAGGCTTCTGAATACCCGATGACTTATATCATGATTGTTAATATAAGCAAGTATATACATTATTATGTGTTACTAATAAAAGGTAACATTTAACATTTGGAAAAATCACTTTAACAATCATTTTTGAACCAGTGATGAGTGAAAAAAATCAGACTTGTGTTTAGGTTCTTGTCCTCATTTTTGCTTCATCTCTGCTACCGTTTTCTGCCAGTCTCATACACAAACACTCATTATCAGAGCATTTGGTATATATGCTCTTTACTTTTGACCTAATTTAATGTCTGTGGAACCAATCCTTTCTTTTTCTCAATCTGCTGATATTATTTTGGGATAGACCATTATATTTTAAACAATTGAAATGAATAATTAATTGACTTTCCTTTCTCCAGCTTTATCTTTCCAAAAACCTGTCCCTTCTGGGACCAGGCTAATTTTCCTTATGCATAGAACTAGTCATCAGCTTAAAATTAATCAGTCTCTTATCCAAAGATCTTTTTACTCTTGCTTACCTCTCTTCTAGCTTGTTTTATTACAGTTGTCCTCATCCCTTTAACACTGTGCTTCCCTTTAATGGAAAAGTTAACAGACCCCAGAAGCTTTTTACTTTATTTGCTTCTCTGTGCCTTCATGTACCAGCCCTCCATGCCAGTAGCACCTTTCTTTATTTGATGAGTCATTTTCACCTTTTTAACACCTAAACTTCGCATTGACTGCTGATAATAATCTTTCCCAGGCTAAAATTCCAATTTCAGGAGTCTGCACTCAAGCTGAGTTAAGTACCTCTTAGTGGCCAATTTTAAGATACTTTTTCCACTTCTGCCATTACCAAATTCAGTTTACAGAGGGAAGCTTGAAAGCAGGAATTATATTTTATTATTCATTAGATGTAAATGTCATGTATATCAGAATTCTCAGGAAAAGCATTAAGTTTATAAAGGCATTAAGTTAAAAAAAAAAAGACACATCTTATGTTGATTGCCATGAAGCCTACACCTTCACTCAGACTGTTAAGCTTATAGAATGAAATGCCTGGGTTCAGTTAGCCATCCTGGATTCAGTGGCGAAGCAGCCATGACTTGACATCATTTAGCCTTTTTCATTTGCACGCTGACCCTTGCAGTCACATACACAACTCAGTGCATTGAACTACTTTTCTTACTCAGTATTTATCTGTTGAATCTTAACACTGTTGTAGGCAAAAATCCAAGTACACTTCCCCCATTTTCATAGTCTTTGTAAGCTGAGGGACACTGTCATAATTCTGTCCAGTCAGAAAAATCTGATTGAATTTCTGAGTTTTTACTTTTCTATTTTTAGTATAGACTTTCTTTTCTTGTCCTCTTGGTTTATTCTTTCCATATTTGTAGTATACATAACTTGAACTAGAGCAATTACCTTGCATCTTTAAGTACAAGGAAGACCAGGAGTTAAATTTAATTTCCTTTGAGCTTCCAAATTGATACAAGTGATTTTCTTTCCTTAGCTTTTTATTGCTTGAGAAAACTTCCATATGTTATATTTAAGCCTTTGTTATTTGAATTTTCTGTTGTATATCTTATTTCTCTAAGTGATAGAGAAGCTAATAGTATAGGTGGCTCTTCCCACCAAGAGAAATAAGTTTATATATATATATTTGTTGTTGTTGTTTGTTTTTTTGTACCAGGGATCAAACTCAACCTCCTGCTTGCCAGGCAGATACTTTCCCTGCTGAGATAAACCCCCAGCCCCTAATCAGTTATATTTTGAGACCCATTATTACTGTGTATACCTTAGACACTATGATCCAAAGATTGAAGCACGATTGCTATGGAAATAAATTTCAGTGTTGTAAAGATATAAACACATAAAATTAACTGCAATATGTAATACCATATAAGGTAGAATGGGTAATATTGTGAGCATCACAGTATGCATATGTTCTAAGAACAAGCACAACAGAGTATTTGCATGTTGGCTGGATGCTGAAAAATTATTAAGTTTAAAAATTAGTAAGTATGTATTTATGTGAGATTTTAGGCACCTTGAACAAGATTTATTCCTTGTGCTTCTCAGTGACACTTTGTAGATATTCAGCTATCTGTATCAGCCTCACCGCCTCTTAATAATAATGAAAATGAGCATACTTTAGGAGACTGAAGATAAAAACTACACATGGAGATGCTGACAGGCTATGTTTGCAAAGCCAGATTTCTAAAGAGCAGTCTGTGGAGAAGGAGGGGCAAGAGCGGACACAGGAAGTCGTCAAGGATTCTTTTGACACATAGACTGAAGCAATAAACCAAGAGCTGTAACAGGAAAACAGTAAACAAGAAGCTGAATCTCAGTGGTTGAAAGGCAAGAGTTAGTTAATGGAGAGAGACATGAAAACATCAGGCAGGCGACAGCCCAGAACAAACTCACAATGAGGGAGATATAGGGAACAAGTCTCCTCAAGAGAGCACAAAAATAGGCTGCTTTACTCTGGAGCTCTCAGCAGAGTCTGTGAGGAAAGCCAGAAGAAGGCCATAATAAGGACACTGTTTTGAAATCACAGCGGTTCGTTCAAAGGAGTGAAAATGAAAAAGTCTCAAAACATAAACATTGTAATGAGTTGATGTTTTGAAAGGCACTCAAAGTTCAAAGAACCTGATTCAGCAAGAAGCTCTAGGGACATTGGCATTGATTTCAGTACTTGATCTTGGGATGATTTTTTTTAAGTGCAGATTTTGAATTGCAAAGAGTCACAGGAAAGGCAAATTTAATGTAGAATAAAATTCCTGGGATTGGGCCAAATGCCATTTAGAATTCTGGGGTCTGGGATAAACTGCAAAAGGAAATTTGAACACATTACCATTTCTTGTAACACACATACCAGGTACTCCCAGAAGTTGATGAATAAGAGGAAAGCTGCCAGTGATCCAGGTTTGAATAATAAGGACTGATCATCTCCAGTATTCCTTAAAACCACACCTGGAGAGAAACTGTGAATGCTGATAAGGCATCAAGCCATGCTCGTGCAACCACAGAATGCATGATGCTCTTACCCCATCCAGAATTAATGGACCAGGGCTTTCTTTGATGCATGACCACCAGGGTCTGATAGAGAATTACAGATACTTCTTTGAAGCACAATTCCAATCTTCTTGAAGAAACAAAGCACCAAACACATACTGTATTAGCCAATCTTATGTCTCTAGTGACCATATTCTGTTTGCCCACTTGAATAAAGAAAGATAAGTACCTCATATGATGAAATTGGTCTGAGAGTGGATTTCTGATAAAACCTCATATAAATGCATATGTTTGCATGTTATATAGAAACACTTAGATCACTTTTAAAATTTTTAAAATTATTAAAAATAATTAAATTATTCCCAGTATAAGATATACTGCTGTTTTACTAATGAGTTGTTTTTCGCTTTTTTGTAAAAATGAGTAAATTATTATCTATGTGATGTGTATGGTGTCAAATGCCACAGAATAGAAATATAACCTAAGTACTGTTTAATTTTAAGTTGATGCTGATATAGAATGTGCAAATTCTCCAAAATTTTTCTTAAAACTATTTGCTTGTAGTTGGCAGGTCATTTTGATAGGTGAAACATAGTAATGTACTTCAAAAGAGTATATTGCTTTCTAGATTTAAGTTCTGTTAGCATCTAAGTTTCAGTACATACCCATGTTCACTTTGTATATCTTTCATTTTTATGATAATTTCAGTTATTTCTACTTTGCGATTTTACTGAGCTCTAACCTTTTGAATATTTGTTCATTTAGAAAGCATACCATTATTACTTTTCTATGGTTTTTCTTCATATTTGGTGTTGCTGAAATGTAGTGGCACCAAATAGCTTGAGGCAGTATAGGATCACACAATTAGAATTTTACCATAAAAAAACTCAAATCAGTATTCAATTGGTATTAGTCTTCCAAGAGCACCATCTTTTTCTTATTTTTAAAGTTTTGGTTTGTACCCTCCCAACTCAAGTAGGAATTTAATCCACATTATAAGTTATTAAAAGTGTGAAAACTCAATCTATATGGTATTTAGACATGAGGTTTTGGGAGTGATTAGGATTATATAAAGTCATCAGAATGGAGAATCTGTGATTGAATACTCCTAGTTTTATGAGAAGAGGGAGAGAAGCTAAACATGTATATCCGTAGCTTTCCTTATTTCTTGCCATGTTGTGAATGCCCTGTGCTGCCTTGGGACTCAGATAGCAAGGCTATCACCACATGTGGTTTCCTCAACTCTGGATCAGAGCCATGAGCTAAAGTAAACTCCTTTAAAATTTGCCCAGTCTGTTGGACTACGTTAATTAATGTTGTGGAACCATCACCATGATTTCTAAAATCTTTCCATTATCCAAGAGAAAAACACTGTATCCTTTAAGAACTGTCACTGTATTCTCCCCTCTCCCTGTACCCGAGTAATAGCTAATGTACTTTTAGTCTCTATTCTTCACATTTAATATGAGAACAATCATACTAAGTCCTTCTACATTTGACTTATTTCAATTAGTATACTGTTTACGAGATTGTAGCATGCATATAACATCATTTCTTATAGCTAAATGTTACTCTATTTTACATATGTAATGCATGTATAATATATATATATAATATATACTTTTTATTTAATCATTCATTTATTGGATAGTCAGATTGTTTCTTCCAAAGTAAACTATTACTTTAAAAGTATCTGTATGTCTTAAACTTAAGAGTTTTTCATTGAATTAAGCTTCAGTGCCTTTTAAAGATCTTTAGACAGCATTTCTTTTGGAAATAAGTGTCTGCACTGAAGCCATGTTGAAATGAACTTATATTGTAGTAAATATTACTATACCTAAACACAAAGTGATTTAAATTATTGCTTAAGTGAAATGTAAAATTTCATACCCATTTATTTAAAGTTCATAATGTTAGTGTCACTATGTTTTATAATTATAGAATTTACACATTTTCAGAGGCCCTTGAAGAAGCTTTGGGCCTTACCAAGTAAATGAATGTAAATTAACTTATACTTTTAAAGTCAGAGTTGATAACTGAGTTTTGTGTAAGATGTGCATTGTATGTTGTAATTTTTTGAAGGAAATCTGTTTCTTTACCTTTTCCTATATCACCTGGAGTACAAGGCGTGCTTAATGTTTCAAATGGCAGCAATGAGATCTACCACCCTCAACAACAGTTTTCCTTAGTGTGTGTGTGGTTTATCTATATATCGCAAATCTTTCATCAGGATATTATACAAACTAGAGAAATCTTTAGCTTGCGAAGCCAGTGTTACAAATGTAGTTTTCTGTATACCATTTTCTGTGTATAAGTGTACTTGGTGGTAAAAAGCAGGTATCTGAATTTGAATTTAAATTGTGCAGTCACATACATTTCTACCAGCAGTGTGTAAAATGTCATCATCTTCATCAGCACAGTGCATTATCAAATTCTTGAGTCTTAATTTCTAAGAGAAAAAGTTCTTAATATAATCTTAGTTTCTTATCATTGAAGTTTTTTATGTAAATGTAAAAATCATTTCAATTTTTATGAATTGTTATTTCATGTACATTGCTCAGTTTTCTTTGGACAGATGTATTTCAAAGTATTTGGAGATTTGCTGTTACTTGATATTAACTGCCAATTATTTTCTCCAGTTTGCTTGTCTTAATTTCTTGTATAGTATTCCTATTTATGATTTTGAGATTCACTTGAATTTTATTGTTGTTTTTCTACCTGTGCTAAACAAAATGTCTTCTAAATGAGTTTATTTAAAAGTATTTTCCATAATTTTTTAGTAATAGTCTGTATATTCTTTATATTTTCTATTTAAATATTTGATTTTTTTCAGAATTCATCTTTAGATTGATAAAGTGTAAAACCACAATAAGGGTGAAGACTAGAACGTTGGGACAATAATTGTAGAGTCTAATGCTTTTAAAGAATGTTATGTAAGAGGGGTCAGGGGCTGGGATTTAGCTCAGTGGCCTAAGCACCTGCTTTGCAAGTGTGTGGTCATGAGTTCCATCTCCGGTACCAAAAAAAAAAAAAAACAGAGTCAGGTGATTATTTTATTTTCTAACTAGTTTGTCTAACATCTTTTATTGACATATGTGTCTTATGACATATCTGTCACAACTATGCAATGCTCCTTTTATCCTGGAGAGCATTTCTAAATGCTTTAAAGTTTATTTTTAGAGATTTTGATGCTGTCAACATTATATATGTATGCTTATTGTTGTGCTGATTTAGATATTATGTATGTTTCAACTTTGGAGAGGGGTATTGTTTCCATTTTTTTCTGACCTATTAAAAATAAATTCACAGCTTTTCATGCTTTTTTTATCTGGTGTCAGAGTATTTGGTACTTCAAAACAAGATTAGGATTTTAAACTTGGGATCATTTTATATTTATTGTTTGACTTAGGAATAATTACATAGAAGTGTTTCCGTGTAAGAATATGTAATATCTTAATATTTTCATTTTGTATTTTAGTTTTTCAATAGTTTTAAGGTTTTCTTAGCAAAGAAATTATGTATGTTGTGAAGATTTCATTTTTATCTATTTGATTTTCATTTTTAGCTTTATTTACTGTAGTAAACTATTTCTTTCTTCACCTTTGATGGGATCCTGCATCCTCAAATCCTATAGTTTATGGCTATGTATTTACACTCTTATTTTAAGCTGAATCTTAATTTCCATATATATATATTTTTTTTGGGGGGGGTACTGGGGATCTAACTCACGACCTTGCACTTGCCAAGCAGGCACTTATGCTGCTGAGCTAAACACTTGGCCCAAAATATCTTTTAAACATCTTGGAATTTGATTTTGGCAACTCAGCGGCATCCCTTAAAGCCATCTATATTATTAACATATGTCTTTTGCACACTCTTTTCTTTTTAAGCTGTACTCTATAGCGGTAACATCTACAAGGACTGAATTTTTTTACACTTTGCTTATTCTTTCATTTTCATATAGTTTCTGCTTTCATGACTACTAAATTCATACTGTCATAGTATAAATTCATAGTGTCATAGTAATCTCAGTCATTAATTCCCACTTGCATTTTTTGTATATTCCTTGCAATATTCCTCCTCATTTAATATTTTTGTTGCCTCCATTTTCCTGAAAGCCTTATCTGAAATTCAGTGTCACTGAGTTTTTCTTAATCTTATTTTACCTTCTGTATCTTATTTCAAAAACTATCATCCATGTACTTTGGGACTATACCCTTTCTAAATTATTTTAGAATATCATGTTTTCTTCTGAACTCTGCTTTAAGATTAGACCTTCCGGCTTCCTACCTCTATTTCTGACCTCTCTTCTACCTTTGTTAGTTTCTGTTGCTTACTCCTGTGCTAAGTCATTATCAAAAATACATGCTTCCCTTTGAATTGATGCCAGGACATAACTATCTTACAATTATTTTAATTTTACTCTCATATTATACTTAGATGTGTCTATAAAACTAATGGATTGTTAATGGATTGGGAGAAGTGATATGTAACACTTTTAGTTTCGCACACTTAGGAATTGGGTGTGTGTCCTCTACTTTCTCTGTCTGGTGTATATTTTTGCCCAGTGAAATACTGAAAGCCAAATGTTAAAGATGGTTGAAACTTTTAGCCAACATTCCTAATTACTGTAGCACAAATTGATTCCCTTTCTCTACTTGTGTCCTTAGTGGATTTACATGGGCAAGAAATAATCATTTGTAATGTTAAAACCACTTGCATGTTAAGAATTTTCTGGTTTAGTAGTTGACATTAACCAATGCAACTGTCCTTTTAGCGTTTCCATTTAAAGTATGTTAGACACTTCAACTCATTATGCAAATGATACAAAGTATTTTTTTTAATCTTTTCCTATATTTGATTTCTTTCTTTTTGGCTTTTCTTTTCTTTTCTTTTTTTGGTACTGAGGATCGAACTCAGTGTACCCTGAGCTATATCCTCGACCTTCCTTTTGCCTTTTTCCAATGAGTATAATATACTTTTAATCGCCTTGACTAATTTTAACTTTTTGTCTCCCTTACCAAATTGCTTTACATTTCCTAGAAAATCTTCCCTGTATTCACTGTTTCATTTTTCTCTCCATTTTCATCGAATATACTATATTTCAGGTTCTATCTTGTATCTCCAGTTCATTGAAATTGAACCCAGGGCCTTTGCATTTCATTTCATTTCATTTTTCACATTTGTATCATGCAAGTGATCAATGTTCTAAGCTTGGTGCTCATATATCATTATGTTTTACACAAACTGCTTGGCTGTAATCTACTTTTTAATTTCATTTTACAATCTTATTTTGCATGGCTTCTTCTGTGGTATAATGGATTAGGTAAACAGAAATACTTTTAGCTGCTTTGCATACTCCTTAATTTTGTTCTGCTCATTGTCACGTTTACATAGATAGTCTGCCCCTCCATCTCAGAATATGTAAATTTTTCTTGAATTCAACTTCTAGCTCAAATGTTATTTCTTCAACAAAGCTCTAATCCCCTTCTTTAAAAATAATTTCTTTTTCTTCTGATGAAGTATTATCAAATGGAGTGTCATTTATGACACACTGGTTTTCTTATAGCTATTCAAATGTATCTTATCTCCTTCAACAGAGGAAGAGCTTTGTGATGGCTCTTCTTTTGAGAAACTAATAGTATTTTACCTGAAAAAATTAAACATGAAAATAAATGTATCATCACTTTCTTACAAATGAGTAAAAATGGCTACAAACTAAAGTAGACAATAGATCTGCAAGGAGTTTCGAAATAGATTATTCTTAGTCAATATGAGGTAGGTATACTCTGGTCACCAAATGACTTATGAAACGAGATATTATTACTTCATAATGTTTAAACTGAATCATGATTCTTGACTTACTTTTTAATTTAAAATAAAATGGGTCTTGACAGTATGACACACACCATGAAATATAAATACACTTTCTTTACAGAGAAAGAAGTGATGATGGAATGAGACTTTGATGTTCCCCAAAGAATGCTGCAATTATTTTGATAGACAGAAAGCCATGTTTAGAATGTTGCCACTGTCTTTGTAGTGTAGGCCTTTATTTGAGAAATAACCACTCAAATGTATGGATATTGACTCAGCTTTACATAACTGTTAAGAAGCATGAATTTACACAATTTTTTAAATTTTAAATACAGAGTTACCTACATAATTCTCTGCTACTAATTCTCTTATCAGCAGGTACGAGTGAATCTTTGTTGCTTATTTTTTAATATATATTCATGTGTCTATGTATATATCTATTCACTTGTTACTTTAAATTGAACCCAGGGCCTTTGCATTGAGCCACATTCCTAGTCCTTTATTTTTATTTTGAAATAGGGCCTAACTAAATTGCCCAGGAGTGATCCTCCTGTTTCAGCCTCTCAGAGTGCTGGTGTTACAGGGAGGTGCCACCAAGCCCAATTTTGTAGATTTTTTTTTATTTGATTCCTCATCTTTGCTGCCCCTTTTCTCTGCTATCCAGAGATAAGAATTTCAGTTAAAACTATATAACTACTGATTATTTTGTGTATTTGTGTTTGCGTTCTTTTGTTTACATAAATCGTTATATTTAGTATATTTTATCCTACACTTTTTGGTAGGATTTACTAATTTTTCTTTGTGCTTAATTTTATTCTTTTGATTGTTGCCCAGCATTTCATATTATGACGTATCATATTTATTAAATTATGTGATTTGCACCTGATACTAACTGAAGAAAGTTAATAAGCCATAGAACATATGATTTTATTAAGTACCTCTTGGCTGCTTTGCAGGATTGTTGAATCCATTTACAGGCCTGTCCTCAAAGCCTACCGGCTTAATTTCACTGTTACTCTTTCTAACGCTTGGGGTTATCTAACCAATTTCAAAACTGGAGTTTGAAATTTGTTTTACTGTAGCAGTGACAATGAGCAATTCTTTCTTTTGGGTTTTCTGTATGCTTTTTAGTTTTAGATATTACATATATCCGTTCCAGCCTTTATTTTTCCTTTGAACTTTGGTTACAGTATTCTCCTTGAACAGAATTCCTTTTTTATATTTTGTGTGAACTTTGGTTACAATATTCTCTTTGAACAGAAATCTTTTTTTATATTTTATGCGTTTGTGTTTTGTATTTTTCTAAGAAATTAATAAGGTAAATTTTAGTAAATTGTAACCACATTAATGTATTTTCTCAATAGTTTTGAAAAAAATTCATGTATCTATATGCTCTGTACCACAAACAAAGAGAAAATTTCTCTACAATAAACAACAAAAAAGTTGTGACCTTTTGATTTCTGCCTTTGATTCCTAACTCCAGGCAACCAGTGTTCTATTTTTGTCAGTAAAGTTTTTTTTTTTTTTTTTTTAATTTCTGAAATATCATAGAAGTAGGATCCTGCAGTGTGTACATGTTGTGTTGATTTCACTTACACTGTAAATGAAACAATTTGAAAGGAGAAAAGTGTGTACACACAGCTACACAATAACTATGTGGTATCCTTTGTCTCTAACCTTCCAGACTTCCTTACATTTCATGGAGTGCAGATGAGCTATGAATATTGATACATTTTGCAAAGCCAAAAGAGTTATTAGTTTCAACTTACTTTATTTATTTTTTATTAGTACTCATTTGCAGTATACAAAGTTTACATTCCTTGTAAGAAGTAGTGCATGTACTTAACATATTTTAACTCTTTTTATTCTCCTTCCATTTCCCATTCTCCCTCTGGCAACCTTATTTTTGAGGGTAGTTTCACTACATATAGGATTCTTGGCTGAAAAAAGTTTCCTCTTCTACTTTGTATATGCCATTCTGTTGTCTTCTGTTCTCTACTGCTCCAGATGACAAATCCATCTTTGAATATAAGTTCTACCTACCACTTATACAATATGTTCTTTTTTCCCCCTCAGCTACTGCCAAGATCCTGTCTCTTTAAAAAATTATGAGGTTCCTGAGTGAGATTTTTAAAAATATTTATCTTACTTTGTTTATGGTAACTTCTTAGATCTGTAAATTAATATTTTTAGGTAAAATTTGGGAAAAGTATAGCCTTCATGGGGGTAGGGCAGGGGGATTGAAACCAGAGCTTTCACAGTGAGCTACATCCCTAATTTTTAATTTTTTTTTGAGTCTGGAGATCCTTAATTCATTAAGTTACCCAGACTGGTCTCAAATTTGAGACCCTCCTTTCTCAGCCTCCTATAGCGTTGTAATTGTGGGTGAGCACCATCTTACCTAGTTTCAGCCTGTTTGTTTTTTCGCTTCTTATCACTACTTCCCTGGGACTTGTGTGACTTGTGTGTTGAATCATTTAAAATGATCTCGAAGTCTGAAATTTATTAATTCTTCTTACTTTTTCCCATCCTGTTCTTTCCATTGATCTATGTGAAATTTTGCCAGTTTTTCTTTTTCCATCTTAAAACTGATACTGATCCAGTTGATAAATCTTACATTTCAGTAATTCTATTTTTCAGCCTTACCACTTCCTTTTCATTTTTATGTATAGTAGTTTTTTGCTAGAATTCTCTATCTGTACATATAATAAATTGTATTTTTCTTTACTTTTAAATGGATTTCCTCATAATTCCTTGAATGTATTTATGATAATGGCTTTACATGCTTTCCTGTTGTATCCAACATCTTTATTATTTTAGTTGTGTAGTGTTATTATTATTATTATTGTTATTGTTTTATTATATATTATTTTGTTTTGGATTTCTTATATTATTATATATTACTATTATTTTGTTTTAGATTTTTTGTTTTTTATTTTTTGGTGCTAAGGACTGAACCCAGTGTTTCCAGCTTGCTAGACAAGCGTTCCACCACGGAGCTGAATCCCCAGCCCCCATAGTTTATATATTATAGCAAGTCAGAAACTACCTTTTTCTCTTAAGGATAATGAATATTTGATTTCACTCTAATCATGTAACTTGTGCGGGACTCATATTATGAAATATATCTCTCTTGCATGGCTTAGCATGTCTTATTTTTTTAGCTTGCTTCTACTGATTCTTCTGCTTCTCTTTCTCCTCTTTCCAACTTTCAGGAATAAGTAGTTTTTCAGATAAAGGGTACTACCCAAGGCTATGGTTAAGGGTTGGATCGTGTTGCTAATGGAACGTTGAAATGTTAAGTGGGAAGAAACAAAAAAGAAGCTTCTTTTGTAGACTATTTCCACATGGGAAGCAGCTCATGTGAGGTAGAGCCCACGTTGCATACTTGATATTCTGTATATGACATCAAGGCTGTTTCCAGCTCTATTGGTTCTATAATTCATATCTTAATGATACCTGATGGAGGGGACATGAGAAAAACAGAAGCTGACTGCATTTAGGGATGGAGCCAGCATCTGTGTTTACTGTGTATCCACATGTTAGCAATGTGATATAGTATGATTATAGATAGAGTGAAAAAGAATTTGATTTTTATATCCTCCAATCACATTTATATAACATTGACTAAGTTATTGAATTGTTCTATACCTAAATTTCTAAGTAGGCTAAAATGATATCTCCTAAATGGTTGTGAATATAACATGAGATGATTGTGAATGTAACATAAATGTTAATGTTAACATAAGAAATTACTATGGTTTCATCGGAGTGTAATTCTGTCATTAAATCAAGGAGTATTGGTACTCAGAGATTTTGGTGGTTACCCAATTTGTTACCTTTTCTGCTTCATTTGTTGACATACATTTTATTTCTCTGCTTTTATGCTTTTACTGTGCATTATGCTCATGAATTTTCAAATGTAAAAACAACTTCTGTTTCTGAGGTAGTGTCCAATCACAAAATTTATTTCCTATTTATATATTTTACAACTTGACATATATTTTAAATATTTTAGTGTTGATTTTTATGTAGTTTTCTTCTCTAATGTCTTATCTAATTTTGGTTTCAGGATAATGTTAATCTCAAATAATTTGGTTGTGTTATAGTATCTCTTCTCTTTCTGAAATAATTTTTGTAGGATTAGTATTTCTAAAATTTTGATAGAATTATCAGTAATATAGTCTAGGCCTAGAATATCCTTTGCGGTTAGAGTTGTAGTTATAAATACAGTTTCTTGAGTAATTATAAGATCATTTAGCTTTATGAATTAGTTTTGATAATTTATATTTCTTACAGATTCATTTTATTATTTCTAAATTGTTGATTTTAGTGGAAGTGAAGATTCATTCTGTCCTTCATTTTTAAAAGCTTTTATTATAAGGTTATTAATATTCATTTATTCTTTTAGTATCTGTAGGGCTTGTTCTGCCTCTCATTTCTTTTTTTTGTAGTTTGTGTCAGATATTTTCTCAATTTGTCAAGTTGATTTGTACAATTTTAATGGTGTTTTCAACTAATAAGGTTTTGATTTCATGTGTTTTCCTCCCATATTTTATTTATGCCTATGCTTACCACTATATCTGACAATCCTTAGTTTTTGAGTCAGTTAACAGTTTTTTACACTTTAAAGTACAAATGTATGTCATTAACTTTATAATTTTTTTGACATAGCTGGAAATCAAAACCAACACCTGGAACACACTCAGCAAATTCTCCACCAGTAAGTTGTAGTCCCATTACTGGTTCTATAACTTTTCAGCTATAAATTTTTTTCTTAAGCATTTCCTTGAGGTTTAGCTCACATATTTTTTTTCAATATCCTCTCCTTTAGTTTGGGCTTTTTTTTAACCTAATAGTGTGTCACTAATTTTCAAATATTTCTGTTATGATTTTTAGATTGTGTTTTGATCTTTGAGCATAATTCACAATATGAGTAATTTAAATTTATTATATCTAGATTTATGGTCCAGCATATTTTGTTAAAAGATTGGGTGGAGTGTTCTATAAATGTGAATTAGACCAAGCTGATTGGGTTGTTTACATCATTCATATCTGTATTGATTTTCCATTGACTTGATTTAATATTTAATAAGAAATATCGACTGTTCAAAAACAAATTATTGTTGCTTTCTATTTCTTCTTCTGTTTTCATTTCTGTCAGTTTTTGTGTTGTTTACTATGAACTCTTTTATTCCTCCATCCCTGTCATCTGTGTTTTTGGAGAGTCTTCATTCCATTTACAGGATAATGGTGTTTATAAAGTAAAATCTGATTAGTGACTGGCTCATTGCTACTGGGATGTCACTGTGTCTTGGGTTTCTCAGTAAACAGAAATAGGAAACACATTTATTGACACCAAATCCAGCATACATGCATGCTTTTATTTAGATCTTTATTGTATGTGAATCTTTATTGTGCATGTACTTTTAACTATTTAAATAAGAATAATTCTGACCTTATTTTTTTTCTTAGTTTTAACTTCTTTCTCTATTTGAAAAATTTACTTCCCTTTATTATCAGAATATTTTCTTATTTGTTCTATGTGTTAATCCAGTTTTGGTTTGTTAAAGAAAATTCTTGAGAGAAACTCATTTTTTTAAATGCAACATTTAGAAGGAGTCGAATAGGAGAGCTCTCTTCTAAAATTGCTTAGTTCATTTTTCCCTGCTGCCCTTTTGGGCTAACACATCACAATTTTAATCCAGTATCATTCACTTGAGAACATCTCTATTGTATCCTGGGATCTCTCAACAGCCAGATTGATTTAAAAATTTTTGAATACAACAGAGTTCACTCTTTATGGTGTAAAAGTTTTATTTTGACGAATGCATGCAATTAGGCATCTACCACTACAGTACCACAGAGAAAATTTTCAGTAGCTTATAATTTCCTTTGGGTTTTCCATTTATATGTAATCTCTCTTGTCTTCCCCAAACTCTGAGAAATACTATTTTCTGCCTTACAGTTCTACTTTTTCTAAAACATAGTATGAATATAATGATATATAAACTTTTCTGTTTAACTTCTTTACCTTAACAGAAACCATGTCTTTATCTGTATTAGTAATTTGTTTTATTACTGAATTGAATTCTACTCAGGTTTACCACCATTTGTTTATATATTCACCTGCTGAAGCAAATCTTTTTTATTTTCAGCTTTTTGACGTTATAAGTCAAGAGGTTACAGACATTTCTTTTCAGAAGGATTTCTCCAATTTTACACCATTGACACTTTGTCCTAAGTAATTATTTTTGGGTGACTTGAGGATTGCTGTCTTCTGCTGTGTGTCTTATATTCTTTAACAGCATTTCTGGCCCATACCTACTACTGGTAGTCTCCACCTTCATTTCCATTGTTGCAAAAAAAAAAAAATGTCTAAAGACATAAGCACACAGCATCTGAGGTGTACAACTTCTCTGACTAGATAGCAGTTGGTTCACAAGTCTTGAATTGTATCTTTTCAGTTCATTTCAGGAATACTCAAGAGTAAGATTATTAAATCATATTTTAGTGTTTGCTTAACTTTATAAGAATGTACCACACTATTTTGTGAAGTGCTTATATGACTTTGATTGTCACTGTCATGGAATGATCATATATATCTGTCTAAATCTTTACTAGATTGTGATTTATGGTTTTAGTTAATTTGTTTTAATTTCATCCACTATAATAGGTATGTAGTGATAGCTTAGTTGCATTTTAAATTTTTGTTGTACTAATGTTTAACCATGTTGATAAGCTCCTTATATGTTTGTTTGCTTTCTTTATGTCTCCTTTGATGAAATATGTTTTAAAAGAATTTAATTTTTGCTATTGTAAAGATGTTTCTTTATTATTGAGTTTTAACAGGTTTTAATATATTGTAGATACAAATCTTTCATCAGATACGTGATTTGGAAATATTTTCTCCCTGCATAGCTCTTTTTTTTCCATTTCCTTAAGGCTGCCATTGTGCAAAGCAAGCTTTACATTTTACAATGCTATTGTCCCTTTTTATAGATATTGCTTTTGTTGTAATATGAAAACATGAAGTTTTAAGACTTTTTTATTTTTTTCTAAAAATCATAGAATTTTACATTTTCCACTTATATCTGTGACCCATTATGTGTTAATTTTTGAATGTCATAAGGTTTATTCTGATGTTTCTTTTTTTAAAAGATAACTCCAAGTATTCCAGCCATAACTATTGAAAAGATAATCCTTTTAAAAATCATTAATTTGCTTTTGCACCTCTCTGAAAAGTCAGTTGGTTATTTTCAGAGGGGTCTATTTGAGGCTTTTATTTTGCTCCAATGATCTGTATCTATCTTTCTACTTCGTTTGAGTTACTTAAGCTTTATAGTGAACATTTCTGAGACTGTGAATCTTCAAATTTTGTTTAGCTTCAGGATTGTTTAGTATAGTTCTTTATAATCTCATGTGAATTTTAGAACCATCTTGACAGTCATACAGGTACTCAGTTCACTTCTGTATGTTTAACTTCAGTATTACTAAACTGACTTTATAGTAGTAAAGTTTTTCTCTTCAGTGTCTTTGCAGATAATTGTTACTTATGATTTGAGCCAGTTTCATTTCTCATTTTCCAAATGCCTTGCCTTTCACTTTTCTAATCAGTTGCTTTGACCAGGACTTCTAGTATAAGGAATAAATATTATAACAGAAAACATTTTTCTTTTCTTTTTTTTTTATTAAACAAGAAAAAATTTAGTCTTGCTCATTTGGTATGATGTCAACTACAAGTCTTTCATGTATTTCTTATGTTACCTGGTAGACTGCTTCTAAGAGTTACTCACTAAATAAGTGGTTCTGGATTACTTTCCTCACCTTCTGGATTTGAATTCCAGGTTCTTCTCTTGAACAAAGAATTGAACAAAACAAGCTAAAAACAAGTGGGAAAGTTTATTTGAAAAAGTAAAAGTGAAGAGTGAGGGAGAAACTGGCTCTGCGGAATGATCTTGGACTGAGAAAAGAATAAAAAGCAAGATAATAGAATACTCTGTAGAAAGCAGGATGGGCTATATTGAGAAAAGCTATAATAGCAAGCTTTTCATGGTGTCTGTGTCCTTTTAGGCTGTCCAAATCCCAAGGAAACTACGGAGAACTTCTACCCATGGGTTCTGAGAGGCATTGCTGGGATCCCACACCTCAGGTCTAGACATTACTATTGGAAACTGTGGGAGTTCTTATGAGAAGTCCACATGCAGGGCTTTGAGAACTGTTCTGTGCATGTGTTCCTGGATCTTATAATTAAAAGGGCACATCTACTTCCCCAGCCAGTTTTGACAGACCCTAATCTCCTGTATCACTTTTACTGGGTTAAGAAAATTTCTTTCCATTCTTAATTTACTGAAAAAACCTTTAGGCTACATGTTAAATTTAATCAAATGCCATTTTGCTATCTACTGAGATGAAACTGCTTTTTCTCATTTAAGTTATATTGTGGTTTGAATATGTCTCCCAAAGTCCTGGTGTTGAAAACTTAATTTGCAGTGTAAGACTTTTGAGAGGTGGGTGATTTAAGAAGTGCTTAGGTCATGAGAGAAAAGGCTGGTATCTCAGGAGTGGGATGGTTATCATGGTAATTTGTTCCTGGTAAAAGAATGGAGTTCTCTCATCTTCTTTTAATGACTTTGGTGTGCTCTTTTGTCATTTGATAACTTCCATGTTACGACATCCTGTAATAAAGATAGCTGTCAATACACAACAACAGTTGATCTTGATTTCAAGTCCAGATCTGTAAGCCTAATAAACTTCTGTTGTTTATAAATTACTTAAATTTAGCATTCTTTAATAGAAAATGGATCAAGATACTCTATTGTGTTGAATATTGAACAAGCTTTGAGTTCATGGAAGAAGTCTACTTTGTTATGATGTATTTTCTATTTTATGTATTACTGAATTTGAAAATGTTAACTGTATTAATCAATTTTACATCTGTGTTTATGAGGGATATTGGTAATTGGTAATAATTTTTTTTCTTGATATATTTTTGTCTTTTTTTCCTATTAGGATAATACTGGTCTAATGGAATGAGAAGTGTGTTCTTTTATTTTTTGGCAAGCATTGTCTATACTTACTATTATTTCTTCTTTAAAAGTTTGTTAGAATTTAAGTAAATATTTTGGTCTAGAAGTTTTCTTTTTGAAAAGACTTTTGTTCCTGTACTTTTATACTTTTTAATAGACACAGGATCACTCACGTTATCTATTTTTCCTTTAGTGAGCTTTGGTAGTTTGTGATTGTTAAGGCATTGATTGATTATATCTAAGTTGTTGATTTCCAGGTATGTAGTATTTTCTGTCTTTTGGATATCTATGAAGCTAATAGTGAATGATAACTCTTCTTTCATTCTTTATATTGTTAATTTAGATTCTCTCTCTCTCTGTTTCTTTCGCTTGTTAGTATTCTTATACTTTCATCAGTTTTATTAGTTTTTCATGAGCCTGTTTGGTCTCTGATTTTTCTGTACTTTTAATTGTATCAATTTCTTCTCTAATCTTTACATGGTCTTCTACTAGCTTTGTATACAAATGTGTTCCTTTTCCTTTATTTTTTATACTTTTTGACTTTATATCTTAATTTTCAATGTACTTATTACTATAAATTTCCTTTAATCAGTGCCTTGTTTTCATTCCCCTAAATTTTTCATGATTTATTTCATTATTTCTGATTTCTTTATTTAGAAAATTTTGTTTTAGAATTTTTTACTTGATTCATGAGGCAGTTGGCAATGTTTTATTTAATTTCTAAAAGTTAAGAACTTTCCCATGTCTTTCTGTTATTGCATTATAAGTTAATTCATATTATGGTCTGAAAATGTACTACTGTATTTCTGTTTTTTTAATATTTCTTAAATTTTAATATTTGGTCCCAAATATGGTATATATTTCAGTGATGTATTTGCACTTAAGAAAAGTATGTTTTCAGCTGTTGTTGAGTGATTTATTTTATAAATGTAAATTAGATCATGGTAATTCATAGTGATTTTCAAGTTATATGTATCCTTAAGGATTTCCTGCTTAATTTTTCTGTCAGTTCTGAGAGAGGGGTGTTTGTTTCCACAAGTAATTATGGATTTGACAGTTTCTCCTCTCAGATCAATCAATATTTAATGTTTTGAAATTCCTTTATCAGATTCACATACATTGGCAATTATTTCATTTGTTGCAGCACTGACTGTTAATGTAACCATAAACTATACCAGATAGTCTTTCTTGTTTTAGGATTACTTGGTCTAAGACCATAAGTTTATTACAGCTTTCTTTAAATTCTTGTTTTTATCGTATACTTATCTCCATTCTTTCAGTTTTGGCTTACATAGGAGTTTATATTTAAAGTTAGTTTCTTGCAGATGACATATATTGGGTCTGCTTTTTATTCAGTCTTATAATATGTGTCATTTACTTGCCTTGTTTAGATCCGTCATCTTTCGGGTGGATTAAAATCTGTATTTTTCTCTTTTCTATTGCACTCAGTCTTTTGTTAGTTTTGCTCCTCTTTTTCTTTGATTCATCTGATTCTGTCTCTACCTCCCTTTTTGTTTTTTAGTGGTTCTATTGAAGTATGTATTTATATGTCTTCAAATAATACATGAAGCATGAAGGACTTTGAACAGTTCTTTCCTCATCTGTTGTTTCATTTGTATTATACATTTCATTTGCACATATGCTATTAAATGCACACATATTATAATTATTGATATAAAGTTCTATTTAAAATACATAACAAATATTAGATTTTATCTTTATTCAAATTGTGATCCATCTTTATTTTTGCATAAATCCACATTTCTGAATATATCATATTATATTTTAAAAACTCCCTTTATAATTTTGTTAGGTTAGAAAATCTTTTCTCCTCCGTGTTTAGTTACTTTTCTCATTGTTAGGCAAAATACCCAACACCCAAAATTAAAGGGTGAAAGGTTTATTTAGCTTATAGTGTGTAGAGGTTTCAGTCCATAATTTTCTGACTGTAAGGCAGGGTGGCATCACAGAAGAGAAAAGTTTTATCAGGAGAAGAAGGTAGCAAAGTAACAAGGGATGACCACAGCTCTTTATGTCCCTTATTTCTTATCTAGTCTATGTAGTGTGGGTAGCACTCACACCCTTAAGCCTAGTGCCCTTGATCCTAGCATTACACCATGAATCAACTTCAGTATTACACACTCTAGACCCAGTCACTTCTGAAAAAGTCTCACCTATGACTGGATGAAGTTTTAGTGGGGAGGGAGTGTCATGTAAACACAAGACATAACAAGAACTCTTTTGAGAGTTCTTAATTGTTTTGTTTTCTTTTATCCTCTGACTTGCCTAGTTTCTGATGAAAAATGGGCTGATACTATCAGGTATATTCCTCTATTTGTAATGTGTTTAATCTGGCTGACTTCATGCCTTTCTTGTATCTTCAGTAGTTTTCAAGGGTGCAAGTATTTTTCTATACTCTTTGTTGGTGTCCTTTAAATTTTTGAATTTTTGATTTGGTGTCTCACTAATGTATGAATTTCCTATTTTTAAATATGTTTTTTCTACTTCATTCTTCCTTTCAAAGATTCCAGTTACATACATATTAATTTGTTTAATGTTGTCTCATAGCTTGTATTTGTCTGTTCTGCTGTTTTTTTCCTATGATTTTTTTTCTCTTTGTCTTTTAGGTAAGGTATTTTCTATTGCCTATCATCAATCTCATTAATGCTTTTTTTTTTGCTGTGTTAAGTCTAATGATGAACTCATCAAGGATTTAACATTTCTTCATCATGATTCTGGTTCATTCACATGTTCATATCTTTGTATAAATATGTATCTGATATAATGTGTTTGTGTTTCTATTATCACCTTCAGCATACTAACTGCAATTATTTTTGATGTCCTTATATAGGTCTAGCATCTGTGTCATATCTGAAGTAGGTCTTGTTTATTTTGTCATTTTTCTTTTTCTTGTCTTTTTATGATTTTACTGTTGAAAAACTAACATACTGACACAGATCCAAGATGGCCAACTGAGTGGTAGCACGATAAGAGAGCCTCTCCGAAAAGAAAACAACTCAGATGCTAGAATCTAACAACATAGAGAAAGCCAGACAAAAGGAGAGGAATTGTCATGACCCAGGAAGAAACTGAGGAGAAAGAAAAAAAAAAAGAAAGAAGAAGAAGAAGTGTGGCCAGAGGGCTAGAGCTGGGCAACCTCTGGTCACTGCATGGGGCACATCTTAGAATCAGGCGACTCATGATCGAGCTCAGGTCACAGCCCTGCCAAAAGCAGAGGGTTGATGAGCTCGAGACCCTGGGCTGGAGGAGGCACTGCGGCAGGGAGTGGAAATGGGGAGTTGAGCTGCATGAACTTTGGTGAGTGATGGGAACTGGATTCCCCAGAATGGGATGACCAGCTAGATGACATTTTGGAGTTGGGCAGGTCCGGCTTGAATCAAAACCTGAGACGGCATCGGTTGGTGGCTCCTGGTCCAAAGCAGATTGGTAGGATCTGCTCGGGCTGGGCCAGGCCCCTGGTTGTAACCCAATAGCTGGGGACAAGGCTATCTTGAGCCAGTGCCATCCCCAGGGAACACACAAACATGCTTAAGCATCCACTGGGTGACTGACATAAGGTGAGGGGCCAGCTAACAGTGTGCACCTCGCAGATTGGCAGCATGCCGGGGTAGGGGGGGCACTTACCTAACCAGTGTGCTGCCAAAAAACTGTGGGCAGTGCAAGGGGCTCAGAGACCTCCACCACCCACCCATCTGATGGGGGCTGGAAAAATGACAAGACAGAAACAGCAAAAGGCCTCCAACCACCGAACCTGGGAAAGTGAACACAATAGAGGTAAATGCAGAGGAGGTTGAGGGCAGCAAACGTGTAATATCAGACACAGCCTCATCAGAAATAAATACTTCTGTGACCTCATCAGCAAATTTAAATCTGAAATTCTAACTCAGGTGAAGCAAGATATAAGAAGATTAGTAAAAGAAATCCTTGGTACTCCTCAAGTAGACACAAATGAAAGAATGGAGGAACCCAGAGAAAGGACAGAAGCATTTAATGAAGAATATAAACAAAATCTAGAATACATGAAACAGATCCAAAGAGAATATCAGGAAATTAAAAATTCCATTGAAAGCTGGCAAAACTTCTTAACAGAAACTAAAGACAAACTGTCAAAACTTGAAGATAGATTTGCAATATATGATCGTGAAAGGAAGGATCTCTTAAAAATAACAAGGAACCAGGAAGCAATGATACGAAGGCTAGACGACAACAAGAGGATTTATAACCTAAGAATAAAAAATGTGACTGAAGATGCAGTGACAAATACAAATGAAATAAAAAGTCTATTCATAGAAATAATTAAGGAAAACTTCCCAAACATAGGTAACGGAAATGAAGTTCAGGTAAGTGAGGCATACAGAGCTCCAGCAAGCTACAACCAAAAAAGATCTATACCCAGACATATAATAATCAGGAAATTCATCACAAGAACAGAATATTAAAAGTGGTCAGAGAAAAGAAACAGATTACCTATAAAGGAAAACTCATCAAAATCACAGCAGACTTCTGGATGCAAATCAACAAATCAAGAAGAGCTTGGAGCAAAATATTCCAAGCCCTGAAAGAAAATAACCTCCAACCCAGATTGATGTACTCTGCAAGACTGTCTCTCAAAATAAATGGAGTGATGAGATATTTCCACAACAAAGAAGAACTGGGGGGAGTTTGTGACCACCAGTCCAACCCTACAAAGAATACTGAAGGACATTCTAGACAGAGAGAAAAAAATCACCAGGATTCCAGGAACAATGGCAGAAAAGCCTCAAAGAAAGGGGCAGACTGTGGAATGAAGGAATAAAGTAAACAAACAGTGACAGAAAAATAGCATAGCAGAGATTAGACAGAGAAGATTGGTTATACCGCTATTTTATCTTGACTGATTTTATTTGAATCTGGTATGCTTGAGAGTATCAAGTCTGAGAGTAGAGGCAACTACTCTGAAGATGACAAGATTCAATAGGATACCCATTCTGGTTTGATTATTAACTGCCTTTGAAGTCCTATAATGTCTCCAATGTTTGGTTTTTATTAATAGCGTAATGCAATGCTAAGCTTAATTATACTATGTTTGACGATATAGACAATTTTATTGAAAATAATGAGACATCATAGTAACTGCTGTAGATCACCTAGTATTGTGGTTTTATATGTCCTTTTCATTTCATGTTTCTCTAGGAATTTGTACTGTTGACTTGTTTTGATTTGTTTCTCCCTCTAATACAGAAAGGCTAGGTATATATGTAGAGACTTATACATGTGTAGAACTTCTAAGTAGTTTATGAGAATGGATTATAGGTATTGTAAAGAAAAAAAGAGGAAAAGAAAGTATTTTAAAGGATATAACTGCATGTATGTTTAAGTGAGTGGGATTAATAACCATATTACTAAGTTTTTGTTAGGTAGATGAACAGAACTGATTGCAGTCTCACTGTTTAAATGTCCACTTTGTAGGCTTTACTTTTGTAACTTGAACAACTACTTCCAAGAGGAAATATGTAATTATCAACCAGTGATTTCTTACTGGTTACTATTTTTGCTTTGTTTTTGAAATTTTGTATTATTTCTACCCTCTGTTTCAATTTTTTTCTTTAAATAAAAAAATTTAAAAAAACTAACATATTAAAAAGAAACATACATAGTGATTTTTTTAATGTCTAAAGATGTGTACATTTTTTCTTCTTTTAAACTTATGGTGTAGAATTTCTGTTAATCTGTTTGAGTTGAGCTATATTCCGCTATTTTTCTTGTTAATATGACAATGAGGGTTAAAGGAATCATTGATTTTCTGGTATATTGGACAGTTCTCAGGCTGGTTCTCACATGGTGAAGCACTCATCATTTTTCCTTTCCATTCTTCTAGACTGAATTTCAGGGAAGAGCACACATTCTTGCCCTACTTCATAGGTAGAGGTTTTTTCCTCTTCTCCTATCCTAGCTTTTTTCTTTTTGAGATAAAACTGAAGAAATAAACCTAAGTAGAAATGACACAAGGAAATTCTATTTTTGTCTTCTTTATTACCTTAAAAGTTTGGGTCAGATTCCTGTTGAACACTGTGCATGGGCATGTATGTGTTACAAAGTTGATTAGCCTTAAGTTTTCCAATTATGTCTCATTCCTTTTTTATATTAAGCATAATGAAGTAAGAGTAACTAAAATAATTTTCAGGATTTGTAGTGACACCAGTTACTAGTTTTTATAATGTCCAGTTTGAGCTTTTCCCCAGCAATAGCTAGAAACCTGCAGCAATTGACATAGTCACCTCAGGGTCCAGGAAAAGCAGCCTGCAAGCTACCGCACAATGATATTACCTCTACCAAGAAGTTATGCCATGGAAAATCAAACTGATCCTTAATCTATAAGGATTCCTCTGGTAACCAAAAACATAACTGAGATCATCTATTTGGATCCTTGGCCATTTTGGCTAATCCATAAAAAGCTGGCATCCTTTTATAAGCAGGTCAGCCTGAATCTCTTCATAAAAGTGATCCTCCTCCAATTGCTCATAGTGGAGTCCTTTCCTGTTCTTTCTTCCAAATTCTACCTAAAATGTTGGCCTTGCCACACTTGATACATAACTGATTTTGTTGTTGTTTGGGTAAGAATCATGAGACTACTTGGCAAGTCCAATTGAGGTCACATCTCTTGTTAGGGAAACTTCTCAGATTTTGTGCCATGATATTTCTACAAGTGTGTGAGACTTTAGTTTTATTCCTTTTCCCCTTTAATGTAGATTTGTTCCTTAGGAGTACATGGTATGTGTTTTAGATGGCATCTACTATTGGCTCTTGTTCCTTACTTTTATTGTAGTGAGTTTCTGTCTGTTCATGTAGGCTGTGGTTTCTTGCTGTTTTGTGGGTTTTTTTTTTTTGCATTTCTCTGCATATCAGGGCCTCTGTTCTATATGAGAAATAGTGGTGATATGTCTGGTTAGAATTTTGGAAGTGGCTACTGTTCTCCTATTCAGTTAATACTTTGCAAATATTTTTTTAGGTTGTTCTTGCTCTCCTTAGCAGCTGGATAGGTTTCCTGGATCAAAAATTGCAAAGGATGGAATACACTTATGCGTGTTACTGGGTACTCCAGAGCATCAATACTCTTGATGCTGTTTCACATTTTATCTTTAGAAAATTGTAGAATCTTTTTACCATTCGATGTAGCGTATGGTGATATACGTACCAGGTTAGGAAATTGGGCTTTGTTTTTACCTACAGGCACCTCTCTCTCCAGATTTGGCTTAGGTGTTTCTATTGAGACCTCAGTTCTCTTTTGAGTTCAAGGAATCGTTACTCTCCTGTTTGTCTGTTTTTGTTATCTGTAGGTAGGCGTGAGGCTCTTTCAGGCTCTTTTCATCTCTGAGCTATTACTTATAATGAATGTATTAGTGTATTTAGTTGTCTAATAATTTAGGTCTGCCATCATAAACACTTTCCTTATTCAGTTTTAGACTCTGGGTTTTACTAAGTCTTATAAAATAAATTCCAGAATATCATGTTTTCTTTTCTGTAAGAATTTTTGCTTGTTCTTTAAGCATTTGAACAGATTTATGAAAACTTGTAGACATTTTTAATGCTTGGATATAAACAAGTTACTATTTTAATAAAATTTCAATTTTAATAAAATTTTAATAAAATTTATTTTAATAAAATTTTTGTTTAATGAGTAATAATTTTTAAAAACCTGGTTAAGTTTTCTATTTAAGTGTCAATTTGATAAAATTCCACTGTTTTTCTGGCTGTCAAAATGGATGAAAAAATGTTTATCCATATTATGTGAGAGAAAAATTAATAAATAAATACATCTTCTTTACTTTTATGACCCATAGAGTTTTTTCCACCTGCATCTCCTTTATATCTTTTGTCTCCCTAACATTTTCTCATAGTCATTATATTGTATTTCTGTTCTGGGTTGTTTCACTGGTACTGTGTCACTTTGCAGTCATGGACTGTGTGGTGCTTGTGGAAGGAATCCAATTCAAGTTAGTGGCTTATCCTCAAGAGACAGAAGCTCCCATGTTTTCTATGAAAAGAAATCAGATTGATTGACTATCTAAAGTTTCTTAAACACTTGGCAACAATATTGTCAGAGAAACACCTGATTTTAGTTTTCTAGGCTTATTTTATGACATAACTAATCAGGGAAGTGTCTTTCATATTCTATTATAATCCTTTTTAAATTGATAATAACAGTCGTAAAGTGTTATTAATTTGATAAATTTAAATTATATTTCAAAAGGTTATATAATTTGCACTCTGTCCTATTTGATTCTTTTTATAAATGCAATACAGGTGTTAACCCATATATTGACAATTAGGGAACATGATGCTCAAAGGGATTAAATCATCTGCTTATTTTAAAAAAGGAAATGGTAAGTTCCACTATATTCTAAATCTACTATAACTCTCTGATGGCTAAACATGCTGCCACATCATATCAACCCTTCTTTGCTTGTGTTGTATACTATTTGTCAGTTCAAGAATAGACTATAAAAAACAAAGTGAAATATATTAAGGTTAGTTGAAGATTCACTAAAAACTTCAAAGAATGTTGCTGCCAAATATAGTTCATACTTTCTTCTGAAAAAATAGTTTTAGTCAGAAAGAATTACTTGTATTATCTAACTACTTTGATGAGAGCAATAGAATTTTCTTTGGTACATCTATCATTGTGCCTCTCATGACTTTTACCTCTGAATTTTCTAATGAATTTATATGACACCTTGCTAAAAATAATTGACAATGTAGATTTGAGGTTAATCCAGGGCAAAAAATTTTCAGCTAAAACCTACAGATATGAAACTCAGATGTATTTTTTATGAAATGAAGATCATTATGAAGCAGTTGATCTGACTTTAGTAAACAAAACCCACAAAAAGGAATTGTTGACTTGTGGATTCTCAGGCTTTGAATTAGCAACTATGTTTTTTATTTAAAGAAAAAAAATAATGAAGCAGAAAGAGGGTAGAAATAATGTAAAATTTCAAAAACAAAACAAAAACAAAAACCAGTAAGAAATCGCTAGTTGACAATTATATATTTTCCTCCAAGAAGTAGTTGTTCAAGTTACAAAAGTAAAGCCTACAAAGTGGACATTTAAACAGTGAGACTGCAATCAGCTCTATTCATCTGTCCAACAAAAACTTAATAATATGGTCATCAATCCTACACACTCAAACATACATGAAGTTATATCCTTTAGAATACTTTCCTTTGCTCTCTTTTTTACATTAACTATAATCAATTCTTGTAAATTGTTTTATAAGTTCTACACATATATAAGTCCCTACATGCATTCCTAACCTTTCTGTATTAGAGGGAAAAACAAACCAAAACACATCAATAATACAAATTCCTAGAGAAACACGAAATGAGAAGGACATATAAAACCACAATACTAGATGATCTGCGGTAGTCACTATGATTATTTTATTGTTATTTGCAGTATACTTGTCTATATCGTCAGGCATAGTATAATTAAACTTAGTGGTACATAGCACTATTAATAAAACCCATACATTGGAGACATTATAAAACTTCAAAGGCAGTTAATAATCAAACCAGAATGGGTATCCTATTGAATCCTGCCATCCCCAGAGTAGTTGCCCCTACTCCCAGACTGGACACTCTCAAGCATACCAGATTCAAATAAAATCAGTCAAGACAAAACAGCAATATAGCCAATCTTCTCTTCCTCATCTCTGCTATGCTATTTTTCTGTCATTGTTGTTTACTTTTCGCCTTCATTCCACAGTCTGCCCCTTTCTTTGAGGCCTTTCTGCCATTGTTCCTGGAATCCTGGTGATTTTCTTCTCTCTCTCTAGTGTCCTTCAGTATTCTTTGCAGGGTTGGATTGGTGATCACAAACTCCCCCAGTTCCTCTTTGTTGTGGAAATATCTTGTCTCTCCATTAATTTTGAGAGACAGTTTTGCAGGGTTCATCAATCTGGGTTGGAGGTTATTTTCTTTCAGGGCTTGGAATATTTTACTCCAAGCTCTTCTTGATTTGATAGTTTGCATCGAGAAGTCCACTGTGATTTTGATGAGTTTTTCTTTATTGGTAATCTGTTTCTTTTCTCTGACTGGTTTTAATATTCTGTTCTTGTGATGGATTTCTGGGATCCTGACTATTAAATGTCTGGGTGTAGATTTGTTTTGGTTGTAGCTGGCTGGAGTTCTGTATGCCTCATCTATCTGAACATCACTTCTGTTTCCTATGCTTGGGAAGTTTTCCTTAATTATTTCTGTTGAATAGCCTTTTAATTTCATTTGTATTTGTCCCTGCTTCTTCCTTCACATTTTTTATTCTGAAGTTATAAATCCTCTTATCATCTTCTAGCCTTTGTAACTTTACATCCTGGTTCCTTGTTATTTTTAAGAGATCCTTCCTTTTGGGATCATACATTGCAAATCTATCTTCAAGTTTTAAAAGTCTCGTTAATTTCTGTTAAGAAGTTTTGCCAGCTTTCAATGGAGTTTTTAATTTCCTGATATTCTCTTTGGATCTGTTTCATGTATTCTAGATTTTGTTTATATTCTTTATTAAAGGCTTCTGTCCTTTCTCTGGGTTCCTCCCTTCTTTCATTTGTGTCTACTTGAGGAGTACCCAGCATTTCTTTTATTAATCTTCTTATATCTTGCTTCACCTAAGTTAGAATTTCAGGTTTAAATTTGTTGATGAGGTCACGGAAGTATTTCTTTATTTCTCATGAGGCTGTATCTGATATTGCATGTTTGCTGCTCTCAATCTCCTCTGTATTTACCTCTTCTAGGCTTACTTTCCCTGGGTAAGTGGTTGGAGGCTTTTTGTTGTTTCTCTGTCTTGTCATGTTTCTGGTTTCTTTCAGATAGCTGAATGGTATTGCTTACAGTCCCTCTTCAGCTTACTGGCTAGGCCAGTGCTGCCTTTCTTGTTTGTTGTTGATCTGTGAGGTACACACAGAGGCAATGTGGGCCGCCCCTCCCCTCTCAACCAGTGAGTGTCTTCAGTACATTTGTGTATGCCCTGTGGATGTCACAGGTTCAGGACAGCCTTGTCCCTGGCTTTTGGGTCCTGATCAGGGGCATGGCCCAACCCAAGCAGATCCCGCCAATCCACTTTGGGCCATGTGCCACTAACTGAAGCCACCTTAGCTGTTGATTGAAGCCTGTCCTGCCCAGATCCAATATGTTGTCTAGCTGGTCATCTCACTCTGGGGAATCCAGTTCCCAGCACTCACCAAAGTCCGTGCAGCTCAGCTTGCCATCTCCACTCCCTGTTGCAGTGCCTCCTCCTGCCAAAGGTCTCAAGCTCACCAATCCCAACTCTTGGCTTGAAGCTCGATCGTGAGTCACCAGCACAGCTGCTGGAGTGTGCCCAGCTCCAGCCCTCTGTCCACCTTCTTTTTTATTTTATTATTTTTCTTTTTCCTCAGTTTCTTCCTGGGTCACAAGAATTTCTCTCCTTTTGTCTGGTCTTCTCCATGGTGTCAGATTGTAGCATCTGAGTTGTTTTTCTCAGAGAGGCTCTGTATCATGCTAACTATCAATCAGCCATCTTGGATCTCCCTGAGTTAGCAACTATTTAAAAAAAATTATTAGTATGTTTATAGTACATAATGTTTATATTCCTTGTGCGCAGTTGGTATATGTACATACCACTTTTTAATTTATTTTTTATGCCTTTTCACTGCCTTCCCCACCCTTTTCTATGTCTCTTGATCACTACCTCATTTGAGAAAGATCTATCTCCTTACATCCTATTATTGGTCTTTTATTTGGCTGTTTTTGCTATGAGTTTCTCTTGTAAGGGAAACCATGATATATTTAAGAGTGAATGTCTGCTTTATTTGAGTTACTATTATGGTGTCAAGGTGCATCCATTTCCCTCAAAAAGACTCATGTTTATCTTTATGGCAGAGTAGAACTCCATCATGTGTAACTACCATACTTTCTTCATGCATTCATCTCTTGATGGACACATGGGCTGCTTCAAAGATTTACATATTATAAATTGTGCTGCTATAACCATGAGTATGCATGTATCACTGCTGTATGATGTCTTTAACCCTTTTTGGAAGATATCTAGTATATCTAGTAGTGTAACAGCTGGGTCAGAAACAATTTGTAGTTTTAATATTTTGAGAAATAGTGATTTCCCCATGTACTATTATACATTCTCTCCAACAGTCTACTAGGGTTCCTTTTCCCCACGCCTACTCAGGCATTTGTTATTTGATTTCTTGATGATGACCATTCTTTCTGAAGTAAGATGGAAATTTAGTATTCTTTTAATTTGAATTTATCTAATCACCAGCAATATTGAACATTTCTTTATGTATTTTTGCATTGTACTTCTGCAAGTACAGTTCTTTCTATTTGCCCATTTTTGATTGGGTCTTTTATTTTAGGAGTCTTAATTTTTTTAGTTATTCTAAGGATTAGTCCTCCGTCTGAAGAATAACTGGCAAAAATTGTTTTCCAGTCTGTAGGTTGTCTTGTCCTATTATTGTTTGTTTCTCTTGTTACTCAGAAACTTACATTTGATATGCTCTCGTTTGTTGATTCTCAGTAGTCTTTCCTGTGCAGTCAGGTTTTGGTTCAGAAACCCTGTGTATACCTGTGACTTCAAGAGCTTTACCTGTTTTATCATCCAACAGTTTAAATATTTCTATTGTAACATGTAGTTTTTTCACCCATTTTGATTTTAGTTTAGTATATGGTGACAGATACAACTCTTTATTCCATCTTCTGCATGTAGCCAGTTTTTCCGTTTATTAAAGAAGATAGGTTTCTAGTAGGGTTTTTTTGTCTTCTGTGTCAAAGATCAAATAATTACATGTACTTAGTGTGTTTCTACATCATCCATGCTCTTCCATTGATTCTAATATCAGTTGTTGTACTAATGTCATGATGTTTTTATCACTGAAGCTTTGTAATATAACTTCTAGTCCTGGATTGTGATACCTCTTTTTTTACCCACGTTTGCTTCTGCTGTTTTGGATTTCTTCTGGTTCCATGTGAACTTTAGGATTGCTTCCACCAGTTTTGTAAAGGATTCTGTTGGTAATTTGATTGGGAGTATCTGAAATCTATATATCAATTTTAGAAATAATGCTATTTTGACAATATTGCTTTTACCTATCTAGGAAAATATTGTGAAGTCCACTTAGAATTCTTTTTTTTCAGATTACTGTAGTTTTCACTATCCAGGTCTTTTGCTTGCTTGGTAGCTTAATTCTTAAGTGTGTAATTCTTCTTGATGCTATTGTGAATGGTATTCTTTTCTCAATTTTTTTCTCAGTAGATTCATTATTAGTGTATAGGAAGGCTATATATTTTTGCATTATGGAAATTGGTTATAAAGGTTCTAGGAGTCTTTTGGTTGATTTATTTTGATCTTTTATGTAGAGGATCATATCATCTTCAAATAATGATAATTTGACTTCTTTTTTATATGTATTATTTTTATTTTTCTTGTCTAGTTATTCTTGCTAATGATTTGACTACTGTGTGGAACAGGTGTGGTGATTAGTAGACATCCTAGTCCTATTCTAGATTGTAGAGGAAAAACTTTGAGTTTTACCCCTATTTAATGTGATGTTAGCAGTAGGTTTGTCATAAATGGCTTTTATCAGATTGAGACAAGGTCCTTCTACCCTTACTTTCCTTGGTGTTCTTAACCATTAAAGGTTGATGGATTTCATCAAAAGCTTTTTCTTTGTGATTTTTGTCTGTGCTTCTATTTATATAATGGATTATATTTATTGATTTCCATAAATTACACCACCCTTATATCTCTGTGATGAAACTTCTTGGTCATTATGTGTGATTTTTTTTAATGATTTGTTGCATTCTGTTTTGCTAGTCTTGTTTTAGAATTTTTGCTTCTATATTCATTAAAGAGGACTATAACTTTTTTGGTTGGATCCTTGTCTGGTTTTGAAATCAGGGTAATGGTAGGTTCCAGGATTGACTTTGGGAGTACTTCCATTTCAGTTTTATTAAAAAGCTAGAGAACTATTTGAGCTTCCCTGAAATTTTTGTGGAATTCTTCAGTGAATTCATCTGCACTGGGGCTTTTTGTAATTGATTATTTATTTTTAAATTACTGCTTCAATTTCATTGCTTGTTATTATAGTATTCAGGGTTTTTAAATCTTATTTTTTTGTAATTTGTAACTCATATGTATCTAAGAGTCTGTCCATTTCTTCTGAATTCTCGAATTTATTAGTGTTTACAACATTTGTGAAGTAATTATCCAGGTGTGTGTGTGTGTGTGTGTGTGTGTGTGTATGTATAGGAGGACAGTGTCTTTTGTGTTTTTTTTTTTTTTTCTGTTCTACTTCTAATTGTACTGGCTTGAGTCTTTTCTCTCCTTTTTTTTTTTAACATTTAGCTAATAAACATTTGTCTATTTTGTTCCTTTTTTCAAAGAACCAACTCTTTGACTCAGTGATTGTATTGGGGGGTCTCAATTTCATTACTTTCTGATCTGATAGTTATAATTTCTTTCTTGATACTAGCTTTGATTTGGATTGTTATTGTTTTTCTAGGAACTTGAGGTGCATCACTAAGTTATTAGACTCAATCTTTTTTGTGATGTGGGCATTAACAGGTATAAACTTTCCTCTCATTACTGCTTTCAGTGCATCCTATAATTTGTGCGATGTTGTGTTGGCGTTATTGTTTAGTTTTAAGCATGCATATTTCTTCATTGATTTCTTAAGTAGTCCATTGTTTCATTATGAGTGTATTGCTTGTCATGAATTTGCATAATTTTGGGGTTATCTTTTATCACCAATTTCTTTCTTTCTTTTTTTTTTCTTTTTTCTTCATTTCAGGGGTTGAATTTATGGCCTCATGCTTGCCTGCCAGGCAGGCGCTGGCTGTGCTGCTGTGCTATATCCCCAGCCCCTGATTTTTAGTTTTATTGCACTAATTCTGATAACATGCATGATAAAGCTTCAGTATTTTCATAATTTAGTTAAACTTGTGTTTTGGATAGTGTGTATTCTATTTTAAAGAAAGTTCCAAGTGCTGCTGAGAAGAATGTGTATTCTCCATTTGGTGGATCACTCTGTATATGTCTCCCAAGTTTACTTTTTTATGGTTTTGTCATACTCTGTTATTTCATTGTTGACTTTTTTTGTCTTTTCACCAGTTTATGGGTGATACTTCAGTATTGAAGTCCCCCACTATGTGCTTATGTTTACCTGATCTGCTGTGTTCAGTAGTACATATATGAAGTTGTATGAATCATTGTTAATTGCATATATGTTAATAATTATTATCTGTTCCTGTTGGCTTGTTCCCTTAACCAATCTGTAATGGCCTTCTTTGGCTGTTTTCCTCAATTTTGCCTTGAAGTCCACTTCATCTGACTATAGAATAGGTATACTTGCTTCTATTCCGGTTCCTATTCCTTGGAATATTGTCTTTCATTGTTTGGTTTTAGTCTTTTCATTTATTTTTGGGGTTAGATATTTTTGTCGTATACTGCATAGCACTTACCTTTAGATTTTATTTCATGATTGATTCTGCCAGTCAACATTTTTTGTTTTGGATATTGAATCCATTCACACTGAGAGTTATTGTTGATGGATAGTTGACTAAATTCTGTTTTTCTGTTATATTCCTCTTGCTGGTTTCCTATCTTTGCCTTCTGTCTGTCTGCTCAGCCTACCTGAAATATTCATTTGATTAGGCTTTTTGTTGTTCTTAAATTCTTTATCCTTTCTTATGATATGCTTCAAAAATTTTTGGAGGGCTGATTTGGTGGTTCTAAGTTTCTTTAATTGTATTTCTACCAAGAAAATATCTATCAATTTTGAAAAATAGTTTTACAGGAAAATTCAGTCTGTGTTGGAAACTCTTTCAGTTCTGGAAATATTTCACTCCAATCTTTCTTAGTCTTTAACATTTATTTCAAGTCAGCTGTAATTCTAATGGGTTTTACTATAATAAGTAAATCATTGTTTTCTTTTAACCACTTTCAAGATTCTGTTCTTTTGTAAGACTTCTAGGATTTTGACTCTAATATGTCCAGGAGAGATTCTTTTCTCTCCTGCCTTCTTGGGATTTTATAAGGCTCACTTATCTGCACAGTTTGGAAAGTTTTTTGCTTCTACTTCAGTAAAGAGTTTTTGTGCCACTCGTGCTGTCTTCCGATTTTTTACTGTTTCCAATTAATCATGGTCTATTTTTTTGGTTTATCTGGAAGCTGTTGAATCGGTTTTTCATGTTCTCTTGTTTTTAAAGTATCTTTCATTAATTTATCACTGACAATTTAATTTTCTAGTTCTGATACTGTTTTCACATTGATTACTTCAATTGCTCATTGTTTCAATAGAATTTTTAATGAACTATACTGAATTTCTATTTGCCACTCTTTGTGGACTCTATTTTCTATGTTAACCTTTCATATTTTGTGTTGTTTTATTTCATTCTGCTGGCTTTTTATTAGTGTCTTCTGTAGACTTGCTGATTACTCTATTAGATCCAGTTTCTATTTACCTTTATTTTCTGTTTGTGAAATGTCTTATGCTTCCGTTTTGTTTTTCTCCTTATATCATTTCAAATAATTAAGGTGTGCTTTTTTATTTCATTCCCTTCAATGCCCCATGGAACAGCATTTGAGGAGTTGGTAGTCTTCAGAGGCTTTTTTGGTATTATTTTTGTGTGCTTATATTTTTATATATCAAAATTACTGAAAAGAATGTATTCATTTATTCGTTCATGTATCCTAAAATAATTTGAACACTTTATATAATATCTGAGGCATCAAATGTTAAGTAACAGAAATGTTCCCTTCATTTTTGTAACTTAAACGATTGGAATAGAAAGAAAGTCAGGTGAGTTATTAAAACAAATTATATGATGTGTAAAACGTTGTGATGTTTGAAGTGGTTAGCTCTGTTTGGGCAGCACAGATTGATATGCAACCTACTTACGATCTATTTCATACAGATGATTACCCATATGTGTGCCACAGCAAAGGGCACTTAATAGCAATAATAAGCATATTTCTGTACTTATTTATTTATTCATTACATTGAAGGGTGCTTGCGGTTTAAGAAGAGACAGCTACAATGCTCATGTTTTCTTCACAAGAGTTCAGTGAGGTACTCTAAATACTAAACCTCCGAGAAAATATTGACTTCAAGATAAACTGACCCTTTCATTTTACTGAATCTATAAAATAATAAGTAGATTCAGTTCAGGTCACTGAATACATACAGAGACAGTGAATAATTGAAAAGTGACTTATTATTCAGGATATTTTGAGTCTATAGTTAGGTAATAAGTTAATATTGCCCAATTAAAAGATGTCAGAGAAATATTAGAAGAGAGAATAAAATAAAAATGTCAGTATTTAGGTCAAAATTGAGTTTATTTGGGATGTGAAGAGGTCATGGGATTTGGGGGATTAATGTACTGAAATGTGAATTATGGGCTTGCATTTGAGCTTGTAGCTGCACATATGTTTCCAAACCTCAATTTCCTCATCAATAGAAATGGGATAATGTGAATTATTGTTATAATGACATAAATAATCTATCCAGATCCACTAGCAGAGTATCTATTTTTTAATAAATGTTACTTCATTTGTAATTGTTCATATTTTCTACCTATAGATAGCCCAAATAACATTGATAGAACTAAAAAGAACAGTGGGAATATCATCAATTAAGCGTTTAATTTGCAGAATTAAGGTTTAAAATTCACTTGTGTTCCCTCATTTGTCTATTACTTTTTCTTTGAAATTTCCCACTCTAGCATAAGCAGCTGCCTATAAACCACCAAGCTAAGGTTGAATCACTTTCTCTTTGTATACTAAATCGACAAGGCAGAGGAAGTAAAATCTTGAATGTATCCCACTTTAACAAATTCGGTAAAGTTTATTTCCCAGATAATATAAGACCTACAAGGCAAGATATCAATAAATTTTGATAACTTAGACATGACTGACTAGCTTGATGTCTCTCATATAGGTCTAGTTCTATAGTCCACAAACATCCTGGGTCACAGTAAAAAAATGAATCAGTGAGATATGGAGTATTCTTCAAATGAATACAATGATTCCTTTATTGTTTACAATGGATTATGTCTGTGGTAAGCCATCCTGGTGAAAACCTGGCTAATGTTTAATATTAAACAGTTTCTTAAATTTAAATAGTATTTGCAGCATTTGAGTTTGTACTGTAAGATATTTTGCTATAAATTTTTAGAGGATTAACAAGACTCAAGGATAAACCAGGCTTTCAAGATGAATACATAATAGTAACAGATAACTATTAAAATTGTAATACAGAATAGGTCCTTTTAAAGAGTTTATCATAAAGCAGTGTGAGAATTCAGAAAGCAGATGATTACGTCACTATTGTTTTAAGGAAGTATAGGATTTAAGAAGTGGTGACATTTTAGTGACTATATAGAGCACAGCAAAAGAGACATTTCAAAAAGAGAAGGACTTTTAGTCAGAGGGAATAGCCTAAGCAAAGAACTGGAGGCTAGATGGATATACTTAATTAAACAATTCAATATGCATAAGATTTAAAGGAAATATAGAGTTGAGGTTTGACTGTATCATTAAGAGCACATTCAAATTTTAGCAAGCTAAAGTTTGTGTCATTCCTATATATTCAGGGTTATAATCATTTTATAGGGTACTGCAATTATAGGATATAATGTCATCTTGTGCTCAGTATTTCATTGTTATATGTATATTGTTTATCCAGAAGAATGAAGATGGTTGACATTAGTAGCTCCATTTCTCCTGATGTTAAAACTTTTTATCCAGATTAAAAAAAACTAACAGTTATGAGTCTCACCTCATGTCCATGCCTGAAATAAGAGGAGAGTTTTAGTGATTCTTTTCATGTTCCACAAATCTTACAAACATTTATATGATGTTATTCCAAAAGAGAAATGTATTTTTAAATATTATTACTAGAAAAACAAAGTGTATCTGCTAAGACAACTTCTGTTATGGATCAAAAACTGGTGGTCAGCTTAACACCAACTGAATTAAATTGGCATGGGGCTGAGTGTGGATGGCTCACCTGAGGAAAGTTGCCAGCATAAAAGGAGATGTGGAGAGTAAGAGTAGAGTATTGTGGGTTCTTCTAAGTGGTGTTGTCTGGAGCCATTGGTTATCTTGGAGGAACCTGTCATGGCTATCTTCCCTGATATGAATTCGGCCATTATCATTGGAGGAGTTCTGGACCTTGTCCTTACTTTGAGCATTGCTTCCTGGCTCCAGAGGGGAAAATGTTTGCTTTTTAACCCCCAGGAGAAGCTTGTCATGCTGGTTTCCTGACATGTACTCTACTGTTATAATCATCAGAGGAACTTGGGATCTCATTGTTGCTAAGGATGGCTGTGGTACTTTTCAGGGGAGCCTGGTCCTTACTTTTGAGCATCACTTCTTGGCTCCAGTATAGGACCCTCAGCCTACTGGCATAGTCTTTTTGTCTTCTACCACTGACATATGGGCCTTCCTAGTGTAGATCCATAAAACAGACTTGCATGAGTCCTTGTAATGGCCTCTAAGTTTTCAGTTGGACTCATGTAGGATGTTACTGTGGGGTCCAGGCCCTCTCCTGGATTTTTGTAGGTCTTTTGTGCTGTGGACAGATTTCCTATAATTTCTTGTATTTAACTCTGAGTGACCATCATAAAATAATATTATAAATTCTGTGACCTGTATGTAATTGTTCTCCTTGCAACCTCTGACTACAACAACTCTTTATTACAGGTATTTTCTAGGTTAAAAGTGATTTACATGGGGCATTTTAATATTTTCTGCAATCCTGACATCATAAAAATCTTTAATTCTAGTAACACTTTCAAGTTCTATTAACATTTTAAATAGAATATAAAAAGATTATGTATTTCTCCCATCCTGGATAAGGAAGTAAGATTAGTACTGTTGTATAAGTTCTTAACGCACCACTTGAAGAAAATTGAATCTGCATTTTTGTGGCTGTAGAAGAGAACCCAACAGAATCTGCATGCCTACCATTTTCAATGAAATTTTTCCTAATTGCTATTACTTTCCTCTTGTTCTCATTTCAAATTTGAAATTTCTTATAGTACCAATTAGATCATCATGTAATTACCAAAGTTAAGCTCTCAAACTTTATTTGTTAGCACTAAGAAGCATGTGGAAATAAATTAAAAATGCATGAAACATAGAATATAAAAACTGGGGAAGGCTATATTAGAATTATTTAGAAAAAGAATTGTTAATTATTACATTTGTATCCTAATGAATCTATTTCCTAAATTCTAAGTAAAGACATTTCAATGCATATCTATAATTTTCATTCAAAAGATGATGACATATAAGAAAGATACACTTAAAGAGATACATTATGGGTCACCCACATATAGTGTGGATTAATAATCTAAGTAGGAGAGCACAAGTTTGTGTCCTCATAAACAAAATAATTTCTCCAATGAATAGGGGAAAATTGGAAGTCTTGTTCTGAAATTTGCAGTGTTCACAAGCTTGGTATCCAACAACAAATCAAGATTTGGAAAATAAGTATTTTATTAAAAAAAAGTCTCATGACTAAAGAGGAATTATCAAATTAACCTCAAAATTCATATTCAGGGAACATTATCATGAAGACCATGATTTGCTCACCAAAGTCCTTGTTTTCCTCTTTTTCTTGGGTCAGGCTTTCTTGCAAATAGCTATTTTACAACTGATTTCATACTTATTTGTGTATTAGCAAATAGAACATGATCAGATATGATGCAGGTCACCTATATGTCTGAACACATGAAATAAAATTGCTGTCATAGTCACTGTACCTTTCAGAAGCCTGAAATCAAGACTCTATCTTACATGGGGAAAATCAGTACCACTCTTCACTTGTCCAGTGCCTTTCTGTAAGCAATACATAATTTTTGATATACAACATTTAAGTCATGTTTTAGAGTGTATTTGCTATTATTATTAGCATACCTTAAATGTTAACTATTAAAAATATGCAGGATATTATCCTGATTTTTGTACTGAAAAGGGTGAACTATATACATTATATAGATATTTATTTTTTTAAAAGTCAGAATATCAGCATGAATGTAAACTAGAAGTTTCCGGCTACCCTCCTTAAAAACAAAAATAAAAAACAACAATAAGGAAACCAACTGCATTTAAACAAAATGACTAGAAAGCACCCAAAAAGGGGGGAAAAAAGCAAAGATCTCCTGTGGAGATCTTGCTCAGCCAAGAATTTAGAAGATAAATATGATTGGATCCTAGATTATCAAATTATCTCTACATTCTACATACTTTCTAGTAAAAGTGTCTTCATTTAAAAATATTTAGAGGTTAGCTTTGAAATATTTAGAGTTACCTGAAGATATATAACTTTATTTTTAAGGCAATGCCTAATAAAAGTAGAAAGGAGTAATTATACATCAGATCATATTGATCTGTGAAAATTTACACATTTGATGAAAATGCACAAACTGTAGAAGGGAAATATTGCATGAATCTAAATAAAGACTCAAATGAACAAAAGGAAGGAGATAAACATTAAAATATGAAAGTTTTTTTTCCTTTATTCTTTTAACACTGGGAGGGTGTTACCAGGGAATCCACTGAACTATATTCTCAGCTTTTCATTCATTTATTATTTTGAAACAGAGTCCCACAAAGTCTCTGAATTGCCCAGGGTGGACTTAATCTTATGATTGTCTTGCCTTTGCTTCTCAGAGTGCTGCGATTATGCACCATCACATGGGGATAAACGCAAAATTTTTAAAAATTAGAGTTAAACCATTATTATTTGCTGTTCATCATGCTTTTCTTAGTCTCATCTGTATAAAGGGAATAAGTGCTGTTTTGTATTTACCTTGTAGGATTATAATGTACATAAAGAAGGTAAAAAAGCTTTGGAATTTATGACAAAGTTTATATACACATAAACAATTTCTATCATTTGTTTACTAGATATGTGTACCATATATATTTGCTCAGCATATAGCATGTTGATTCTTTTTGGGTGGGGTATATTGGTGATATTGTCCTAACAAAAAACCAAAGAAGTAATACAATAAAAGAGAAATTTTCTTGCCACAGATACTGTTTGCTAAGGAAGTTGATGGAACCTCCTTTTATACAGATCATTGAGGATCATCTAAAGTTATTTTTTCCATGCCTGTGGAATGGAAAGTAGGACTCATCCAGGTACAGTTTAGCTCCTAAAGCCTATTTTTATGCCCTGCCAGAATGCCTCTCTAGTATAATCTAGTCATAGTTTTATAAACAGTAAATTTTTTTACCTCATCAATCTCTAAAATCCCAGCAACTTCATTATAGTTAGTTGGGATAATTTCGATGAATCCCACATATCTCCAGTTTCCTTTTTAATAACTTACAAAATGACCCAAGCATAATAACTCAAATGTAGCAGTCCAGTTTTCAGTTTTTGCTGTGATCAGAAAGATTTTGAACTAACCTTTGTAGAACTGACTCAAGTAGTAATTTTCTCAGTAGAGTGCATTGTAGCCTGTTATTCATTCTTTGTTACTTGATTACCTTGAGTGAAATGATAGCACTGTTGCTAGGGGATGATCATCTGACTTAATAATTAAACTGGGTGCCAAAAAGAAATGCAAAATTATCTAGTAAGCATGCTTTTTGCAGCAACAACATTTCCATGAATTCAGTGCTCATTTGGCATTCCATAAAAGAAGCCATAGACACTAGTTCATTAAACAAGTTCTTGCCAAATTGAAAGAGACCTTCCAGGATGTTTCATACATATTTAACCTCTCTCTCTGTGTGTATGTATATATATATATATATATATATATTATATATATATATGAACTAGTAGATCTGTCCATGAGTCATGCACAGAGCTCCTAAAGTCTTTTGGGCTCTTGGCATTTTACTTTCTACCAAAGCACTACATCAAAACACAGGAAAACACTTTTAGACTAAAAACTTGAGTTTTGTAGCAGTGTGGCAAACTAAACTTTTTTTTTAGAGGTCTGGCTATATTTGTTATCTGACAATGGAGGATTGTTTCTACCCTATTAACACTGTATCCAGAGCTCACTTTTCTCAGCATTATCAAATCTCCTAAGACCTAAAGATCAACCAAAGCAAAGTATGTATTCAGAATTTCTTAAGGCAAAGTTTGTGTTAGTTCTTTGATCTTTCTGTTCAAGTCTTTAATATTTTTGTATTAAGAAGGTGAATAGGAAATTGGAGGAATGAAAAATAAAAGATAATGATTTTGGACCTTGTTTTGATTAATGTTGGTTGCCCACTTGATTGGATTAAGAATCTCCTGGAGCCAGATGTGGTAGTACGTTTGATTCCAGTACTCTGGGAGGCTGAGAGAAGAACCTGCAAGTTTCAGCTTCACAAAGGAAATTTAGCCACTTAGCAAAACCTTTCTTCAAAGTAAAAAATTTAAAAAGGCTAGACTTACAGCTCAGTGTGCAGACCCTGGGATCAATCCCAAATATTCGCCTACCACACTCAGTCTCCTAAGAAAAGAAAGGAAGAAGAAAGCTCCAAGAGAAATGATTGTATTTTGAGGGCACTGACTTCATCAAGAGGTTTATCCATTGGTGAGTTTAGAGCTAAGTGGGCTATTAAGAAGTATCTAGGTGGAGGAAGTAGGTCATGGGGATATGACTTGGTGGTCTATATCTGGTTCCTGGTCCCTTCTTCAGACTCTTCCCTGCTATTTGCTTCCTGGATGTGTTATGAGTTGAGTAGCTTTTCTTCTTCTATACTCTTTTTGTCAAGATGTTCCTGCCTTGGGCTTAGCCAACCCTCTGAATTTATGAGGCAAATAAACCTCTACTTGCAGGTTTCTGGTATTTTTTCCTAGCAACAGAAAAAACTCACTAATACAGGACCTATTAGAGAAGATAAATTCATATGAGACCTGAATTATTCTTCCCATGAGAATCTTTCCCTGAAGCTATAGGGCTGATTGGGAGAAGAAAGTGGGCAGTATGCTAACAGTAAGACCCTAAGACATTTTGCTCTCTTCTTCATTTAACTTGTCTCCTGCAGGGGCTACTCAGGCCCAGTCACATATATAATACTTCTCTTTGGCTGTGGAATCTTCCAGTCTGCTAATTTCATCACTCAGTAGGTCGATAACACCCAGTTCATATTGGGCAGTTTAGGTGCATGGCAACCTGATGGCCCATGACTGAGCATTTAATGTCTGCTAAATTCCAGTAGCAATGTATCAGAAGTTTATAGAAGAATAGTTATCTTCGAATAGTGTTGGGCTCCAAAATCTTAAAGACCTATATATTGCATTCATCTAGCATTCATCTAGCACAGCCTTGCAAAGAATCCAGAGAGCATTTTTCTATGAGTGATTCTTCAGAAGCAAGTGGATCTTCTGGATCTCATGATCCAAGTGGAATAACAGCTTGCATAGCAGCTTGAACCTATTGTAAAACTTTCTCTTATTCTGGGCCTTACTTAAAAATAGTAGCTTTTTGGGTCATTTGACAAATGAGCCAGAAAAACATATCCAAGTGAGAAATATGTTGCCTTCAAAATCCAAAGAGGCCCACTAGTAATTGTGACTCTGTATTGATTGCAGAAGGGTTCAGATGCCATAATTGAACTGTTGCCTCAGAAGAGATAGCTCAACATTCTCCATACCATTTGGGCTACAAATTTCACTGAGGTACAATGTCTCTGAATTTCTGTTGGTTTCATTTCTGAACATCTGATACGCAAATATCTCCTAAAGATATTTTAAAAACTGAAATAACATTTTAAAAGCTTAAGATCCTCTTTGGTTCTACATGTACCCATTTCACTGGTATATTAGTTCACTGTTGAAGCCAAAATTAAAAATAAAATGAGAAAGCAAATATCATCTTTTCTTGTATTGGACAGTACAAGTTTGACTAAACAACAGTAAACATCATTGAGTGGAAACTGGAATTCCTGGGTCAGAGGATCAAACTAAGAGCTTTCTAGTTCATTCAGAGTCCTTTGGACACTACTTTAATGAGTGTGTAGCTGTGTGCTACATGTGCTTAAGTTTCTGGAGGAAGACTTCAGCATCTGTTCTCTTTAAATGTGACAACTGTGAGAGCAGAATTTCTTACAAAGAAATGGACAATTTGGACTTAGGTACAAGCCATTCATTTGCATGTTCGACAATGTAATCTGCATAGGATTTTGGAATCTTACAACCTCCTGATACCTTCGAGAATTGAGTGCAAAGGAGGAGAGCATTGGATTTCAGCTAACTAACTGTAAAGCAGTCCACAGGAAGGTCCCAAGTTATTTTCCAGATAATTAAATTTAATGTGACAGTAAACAAATGGAAATATCAAGACAAATCAAGATTCATCCAACATTTATTTAAATCTATCATTTTTGTTCAAAATAATGTTAATGTTATATGTTAGAATTATAAAGTATATAAATTTCCTAATGTTATTTCCACTTAAATATGTGGATGATTGGTATTAGGTAAAAGGAAGGACTTAGGAAATTGACTGAAGTTAACAATGGAATTTCTCTTTTGCTAGAGAAGTGGGGAAAATTTTTTTCTTTGTTCTTCTAATTCATTTATTTCAAAGAGATAAAATAGTAAAATGAAACAATTTCAAAACATATCAATCAAGGGGTAACGAAGGTACATTGTCATCCCTAAGTCATTCACCCAGAGCACAAGACATATATATTCCATTGTCCAAACAACACAAGCACAAATCTTTCTCTTCAATGAACTCAGAGAAATCAGTAATATAACTATCTTAACTGTCTTTTTTATATACCTACAGATATACATATATTGTTTCAGCTTCTCACACTAGTGAGACAACACAATATTTACACATGTGTGTCTGATTTATGTCACTTATGATTATGGTCTCAGGTTGCATCCATTTACCTTAAAAGTCTCCAGTTTATGCTTCTTTATGGCTTAGTAGTACTCCATTGTATAAAAGTATCACATCTTTTCTATCCATTCCTTAGTTGATAGGCATTTAGGTTGTTTCCAAGATCTGGCTATTACAAATTATGCTACTATGAACATGGGTGTACATATATCACTGTGGTGTGATGTTTTTAATTCTTCTGGGAAGATACCCAGAAGAGGAATAGCTGGGTCAAGTGGGACCACCAATCCTAGCTTTTTGAAGAATCACCACATTGATTACCACAGTGGTTGTACCAGTCTACACTCCCAACAGTGAAGAAGGGTTCCCTTTTCCCCTGCAGCCTCTCCAGCATTTGTTGTTGGTTGATTTCTTTTTTTTTTAAAGTTAAAATTTTTTTATTTAGAGAAAAAAATGAAACAGAAAGGATAGAAATACAAAATTTCAAAAAAATAAACCAGTAAGAAATTACTAGTTCACAATTACATATTTTCCTCCTAGAAGTAGTTGTTCAAATTACAAAAGCAAAGCATACAAAGTAGACATTTAAACAGTGAGACTGCAATCAGTTCTGTTCATCTATCCAGCATAAAACTTAGTAATATGGTTATCAGTCCTACACACCCAAACATACATGCAGTTACATCCTTTAGAATACTTTCCTTTCCTCTATCTTTTTTTTACAATAACTATAATCAATTGTCATAAACTGTTTAGAAGATCTGCCATGTATAAGTCCCTACATGCATACCTAGCCACAAACCAAAGCAAGTCAACAATACAAATTCCTAGAGAAACATGAAATGAGAAGGACATATAAAACCACAATACTAGGTGATCTACAGTTATTACCATGATGTATCCTGTTATTTTCAATAAAATTTTCTATATCATCAAGCATAGTATAATTAAATTTAGTGGTACATAGCACTATCAATAAAAACTGAACATTGGAGACATTATAGGATTTCAAAGGCAGTTAATAATCAAATCAGAATGGGTATCCTATCGAATCCTGCCATCCCCAGAGTAGTTGCCCCTACTTTCAGACTTGATACCCTCAGGCATACCAGATTTAAATAAAATCTGTCAAGACAAAACAGTGATATAGCCGGTCTTCTCTGCCTCATCTCTGCTATGCTATTTTTCTGTCATTGTTGTTTACTTTTCACCCTCATTCCACTGTCTGCCCCTTTCTTTGAGGCCTTTCTGCCATTGTTCCTGGAATCCTGGTGATTTTCTTCTCTCTAGAATGTCCTTCAGTATTCTTTGCAGGATTGGATTGGTGGTCACAAACTCCCCCAGTTCCTCTTTGTTGTGGAAATATCTCATCTCTCCATTAATTTTGAGAGACAGTTTTGTAGGGTATATCAATCTGGGTTAGAGGTTATTTTCTTTCAGGGCTTGGAATATTTCACTCCAAGCTCTTCTTGATTTGATAGTTTGCATTGAGAAGTCCGCTGTGATTTTGATGAGTTTTTCTTTATTGGTTATCTGTTTCTTTTCTCTGACTGATTTCAATATTCTGTTCTTGTGATGGATTTCTGGGATCCTGACTATTATATGTCTGGGTGTAGATTTGTTTTGGTTGTAGCTGGCTGGAGTTCTGTATGCCTCATCTATCTGAACATCACTTCCGTTTCCTATGCTTGGGAAGTTTTCCTTAATTATTTCTATGAATAGACTTTTTATTTTATTTGTATTTGTCACTGCATCTTCATACACATTTTTTATTCTTAGGTTATAAATCCTCTTGTCTTCTAGCCTTCGTATCGTTGCTTCCTGGTTCCTTGTTATTTTTAAGAGATCGTTCCTTTCATGATCATATATTGCAAATCTATCTTCAAGTTTTGACAGTTTGTCTTTAGTTTCTGTTAAGAAGTTTTGCTAGCTTTCAATGGAGTTTTTAATTTCCTGATATTCTCTTTGGATCTGTTTCATGTATTCTAGATTTTGTTTATATTCTTCATTAAAGGCTTCTGTCCTTTCTCTGGATTCCTCCATTCTTCCATTTGTTTCTTTTTGAGGAGTACCCAGCATTTCTTTTATTAATCTTCTTACATCTTGCTTCACTTAAGTTAAAATTTTAGATTTAAATTTGCTGATGAGGTCACAGAAGTATTTCTTTATTTCCGATGAGGCTGTGTCTGATACTGAATGTCCACTGCTCTGAATCTCCTCTGTACTCACCCCTCCTGGGCTTATTTTCCCTGGGTTGGCAGTTGAAGGCCTTTTGCTGTTTCTCTGTCTTGTCATGCTTCCTGTTTCCCTCAGACAGGTGAATGGTGGAGGTATCCGGACCTTTATGTACTGCCTTAAGTCCCTCTTTATCTTACTAGCTAGAGCAGTGCTGCTCTCTCCTGTCTGCTGTTGATCTGTGAGGTACACACAGGGGCTGTGGTGGGGGCCAGGCCCTCCCCCTCAACCAGTGAGTGACTTCAGCATGTTAAACTGTGCCCTGTTGATGTCATAGGTTTGGGACAGCCTCGTTCCTGGCTATTGGGTCCCAAACAGGGGCATGGCCCAGCCCAAGCAGATCCCACCAATACACTTTGGGCCAGGAGCCACCGACTGAAGCTGCCTTGGCTGTTGATTCAAGCCTGACTTGCCCAAATCCAGTATGTCGTCCTGCTGGTGATCTCGCTCTGGGGAATCCAATTCCTAGGACTCACCAGAGTCCGTGCAGCTCTACTCACAGCATCCACTTCCTGTTGCAGCACCTTCTCCCCCCAAGGGTCTCAAGCTCAGCAACCCCCTGCTCTCAGCAGGGCTGTGACCCCAACTTGATTGTGAGTTGCCAGACTCCAAGATGCACCCAGCACAGCTACCAGAGTATACCCACCTCCAGCCCTCTGTCCATGCTTCTTCTTTTTTAATTTTTTTTCTTTTTCCTCAGTTTCTTCCTGGGTTGCAAGAATTCCTCTTCTTTGATCTGGTCCTCTCCATGTTGTCAGATTTCAGCATTTGAGTTGTATTTCTCAGAGAGGTTCTCTATTGTGCTACATCTCAATCTGCCATCTTGGATCTCTCCTCAGGAAAAAAATTTTTAAAAATGAGACCAAGCCTAAGGTTTAATTCTAATGGAACAAAAATCAGGTGTTTATGAAGAGTAGGGAGTTAATGGATAGTTGCAAGTTTTGATGGTTGAATATGTGCCTAGAGCTTATCCAGTAATGTTTACCTGAACAAACCCCAACAAGACTTAATATTGTATCTTCTTAGACTTATTTCACAAGTAGTAAGAGGTGGAGCTTATAAGTGCCAGAACAGTGTGGATAACTAGAATTGGTATGAGCTGAAACTAATTAGAATGAATTGGAAAAATGAGATACCAAAGTCAAAGAATGTAGTTTGCAGTGGCTCTAAATGTCTTTGTATAAAGTGGAATGCTCCTGAACTGAAAAAGTGATAATTCCCATGAGAAATTAACAGTAAGATAAGCCTAACAAATGAAATATTAACAAAAAGATAAGCCTGAATGACCTTGGGAATAAATTTGAGTTTTTAAATGATCAAACTTCCTGATTGGAACATGTCATTCAAAATGCTGCATTGGTTAGTATATATATAAATAATAGATTCAGTATTATGACTTTTCAGTGGCTATTTAGCTGATCCCCTTGCCAGAGTAAGAAAAGATAAATTTAGGAGTCTGTGAATGATACAGAGCCTAGTCCAAGGCTAGAGTTTAATAAATATTTTTTGAGTAGGTTAATGGAACCAGAAGAAACATACATTAGATAAGTTGGTTACTCTGTACCTTCCTCATATTTCTCTGTTTCTTGAGTCTAAGCTGACATTGTGGAGTAAGAGCATGCTTGTATGACAAACATAAAAAAAATTCTTTTAAATATATCACTGTATAAAGTCAATATATTCTTTGCAGCTTTTTAAATAAGAAATTCAAAAATATTTTTAGTGGAAAATGCTCAATAAATTTATTTTAGTTACTAAATGGAAATTCCAGAGAGGTTCTCTCTTTGATCATGTTGTTTTTAAATTCTGAAAAATGTCACATACATTGGAAACATTTGCTAAATTTGAACTTTCAGGATGCTTTTAGAAAACATTTTAATTGGATCTATAAAAGTAATTACCCAAAGAGTATATCTCTAACCAGTTTATAGAAACTAATTTAGGGCTTACCCAGGGCAGAAAAACCTGTAAGAGTTTTCCTTAGGTTAGTTTAATATTGAAAATTGAAAAGTTTGGGAAGAAAGCTTAAGTGGTTTATTTGGATGGCAATTCATTTTTTTCCCCATTGAGTCACTTAAAACATAATCCTATTTCACCTTACATGGTTTTCTCCAGTACTCTTGCAAATTTTTATATCTATAAACAGTGATACGCCCCCTAGAAATACTAGAATTCCAATGCAACCACTATGGTAGCAGTCATATGTCAATGATACTGATAGCTGAAGGCAATCTTTTCATCCATTAATCAATTTCAACATCCATAGTATTATTTTTAAAGGTTTTTTTGTTTAAAATATTTTTATGATGATTGTTTTTGACCAACACTAGCATTACAAGTGAAGGAGGCACAGTACTGATCTCTTCTGTTGTATGATTTCAAAGCCTTCTTTACTTGTTTATTTTGAACTTCCCTATACTTGGTTTTATTTGATTGGAATTCAAGTAGACAATTGAATTAGATAAAAGAGAATTAACTGGAGTATAAGAAAAGTAAATAGCCTCAATAATCTATACATTAGCTAATCAACCTCCTAATTTTTCAATATTGACTGGATTTACCAATCATGAAATGGAATCCTGTAAAGTTTGCCTGTAAAGAAAATTGCCCAAGACTGTGAAGTCTGAAAACCAGGTACTAACTTGGAGTATACCACAGATGACATAAGGCCCAAAACAGAAAATAGAACCAGAAAGTGTTTTGGGAAACTTTATCTGTGTTAGAACAAATAGTAGACTCCACATTTAAGTTCGACTGCAGCACTGAGCACAAGAAAATTTCTTCTGTGGATCATCCATGGGATGTTAGGACAACACAGTTTTCCAATTTGCAGAAAAGGGTAAATAAAACTATGTTTCCCATGCATCTTTCTCACTTATTTTCTGCAGCATTTCATTGACCAGGTGCAATGTAAATTCATCAGTTTTGCTTTAACCATATTTATCTCTTTATGCTTTTTAGAATAAGTTGTGTATATAAAATATATACACACCGGCATATACATACAAACACATATGTATGAATATGAAATAAATCCTGGTGATATTAAGGGTTCTAAAACATACCATTTGGGATCATGCATGCTGGGTAGAGATTGTTTTGAAATTCATAACTTTTTATTTTAAACTTCTGATTCTTTAAAATTAGCCTTTTCAGATCCCATCATTTTTCTAAGAAGTGACCCATAGACATTAAAAAATAACATGTTTTTAACAAGACAGATTTTTTTTCAGGGACACATTATTGTTTTAAAATCTCAAAAAAATAAATTTTTTCTTAATAAGAAAACATAATTGTTTTTTAAATTTAATATCTAGCACAGCAACATAGGGACTGGGGATATAGCTGAGAGGCATAAGCTCCTGCCTGGCAAGTGCCAGGTCCTCTGTTCAATTCCTGGTACAAAAAAAATTGAAAAAAAAAAAAAAGGTAACAGCATAATATCTTATATCATTTGATTCTATCTATATTGATATAAATATAATGGAACAATATAAGTGATCAATGGTATCAAACATACTAAAGAGTATGGTGCTTTTTTTCATGTCTGATAGTTACTTCAACACTGTATGACTATTTCAACGACATTTCTCTTTGACCCCTTTCCTGCCCCAATTTTGCACGTCCTTTTTGCCGTACCCAGCTCAGATGGTTAAAAGTCCTGTTCACTTATGTTTTAAGGTACTTGTGAGATAAATGTAGGTGAAAGACCATATGCTGTATACATGGACACTCAGGGTAAATTGATTGAGGGAAACAAAAGATACTTTCAATGTTGGAATGACGTGGATAAACAGAAACTAGATAAGCAAAGCCACAAAATGCAGGATACACTAAAGCCCAGGAAAGGTTTAATACAAGGTAGAGGCAAGGCAGGGTGGGAGCCGTTTTAGAATTTATCTGTGGCCTTCCTGGGCAGCCTCATAATGTCTGGCTGAGCATATGCCAAGGTCTTTGTGTATGAAGGCTCTGTCAGACATTACCTCTTGGGACCCCATCTCAAATTTTTTTATTCAATAAACTCTTCAATATCTGCCAAGCTACAGTTAGTATGTTTCTCAATTTGGTCATACTGTACTGTACTTTCCAGTTTACTTCCGTCAATCTTAAGGACCTGACACGTGTCAGACTTTCTTCTGAGGATTAGAAATATGTTCATGGTAGGGTAGATAAAATAGATAAAAAATAGATAAAATGGATTCCCTAAGGATTAGAACCCACAAGGAACTTAACAGTTGCCTTTGTATGACTCCAGTCTACCAAATAAACTGTCATATTTATTGTATTTGTTGTGATTTTTCTGGTTGAGGAAAGGTCTCCATAAGTATTTCAGGCTGGTCTTGAACTCAGTGTTCCTCCTGCCTCAGTCTTTCAAATGCTGGAATTAAGTATGCACCACCACACCTAGCTTACATTTTTTAAATGAACCCAATAGGAATTTAAACCACCTTCCCAAAAGGATGTCAGGATGTTCTTTGTCAGTCTGTTAGTCTCCCATCAGTTGTTCAAAGGGAAAAGAGTTGGGCAGGGGGTGAAAAGAAAATAAATGAAAAAAGAAAATGATAAAATGGAAACAGCTTTGTAAATAAGGTGGGGAAGAGGGATTAAGGAGAAGGGCAGGGAGTGAGAGAAAAAAAGAAGACCTAAGACATATCATGTGCAGATGCAAATTCCTTGTAATGAATGTGATCATAATGAATGCATATCTAAATTGTACCTATAAACCTAACTTAAAAGTATTTTTTTCAAAAAAAGATCAAACAAAAAGTAGAAGAAGGCTATTACTTGTTCACTCTGTAAAGATTGGTATCATCTTTTCCAAGCCCAGAGCCAACTTTTGAGGTCCAGGAATGTTTTCAAGCTATCCAAGAGAAAACAAGCGATGGAAAAGAAAATACAAATATTGAGATGACGTGAATGTTTAGGAACTGCATAAGTAGAATCAATGAAAGCTAGGTTATGCTAAAACCCCAGGAAAGGAAAGAAGCAGAATAGAGAGTAAAGAGAACATGAATGGTATGTGTACTTTGTTGGGATCAAACTTCTTTGGTAGATTATTCTTCTATGACACCCTCTTAGGTCTAGGTACCTGCTTGGGAACCAGATACGGTCTGTGCTACAGAAGGAAACAGAGGCATCCCTACTTTGATACATTCCTTCCCAGGCTATATAATGTTAGCATCACAGTAATTTTAAGCCTTTCATAAAAGGCAGGTTTCTTCAGGCTCTTTATACTTTCTGTCAGTCTGTAAACCCAGAGAAGTATAAAGCCAAATTATTTCAGAAAAATAGAAAAAAGAGAAAAAAGGAAATATATCTTATCTCACAAAAATTTACTTGACAGCATAAAATATAAGATAGATAGTAAACAAGTAATTTTATGTATGAAAAAAGTAATTGTGATTATCACTACTACTTATACCTAGAGGATTTATTCCCCAAATGAAATATGAGCAGATACACTAATATTTAGCTACAGTTATATCTAGTACTGTATTAATTATTAAAAATGTAAAAGTGAAATTGATGTTAGTTCTCAGTAATGGGAGCATGGACAAATAAAATATGTTACATGTGTACAATTAATGGGTCCATGCCCATCAAAATGACTTAATATTGATGTGAGATGTTTGTACTATATTTTAGGTTAGAAAAGTAAATTTTACAGATCATCAATTTCTAGATACTTCCCATGGTATTACCAATGATGATGAAGAGGTAGGATGGTTGGTAATTCAAGATTGTCCAGTTTTATTCCTTTTGTCAACTTATGTTTTTACATTTTCTTCAAAGTGTATGTATTTCCTTTTAACAACAAAAATAAAACCAATATGAACTCTTGAATTTCAGAAAGAAGTAATGTCTTCCAACTGTGGTGCATTTACTGTGTGTCAGTCATATTAGTGGGTAGTTTTGTGTATGTTCTATTCTTTATCAATTCTGAGGAACAAACTACAAAATGGACTTTTTTCTGTTTATATCCTCTTTTCTCCTAAAAGGGAGGAGTATTATCATGACAGATGAAGGGCAAGAGTTTACTACTAGGCTGGATGGCTGTGTGCTCCCAGGTGTCATTTGTGCTCTACCCACCCTTTCCACTCCACCACTTGTCCAATCTCTTCTTTCCTTTCACTTATTAATACCTTTAGCATGCTTGACCTAGCTTTAAATTTGGGCAGAATAAAATGATGGAGTGAAAGCAGAAGGGCTTTAAAGTAATAACAGAAATCTAATTCTTAGGAAGATGCAGTTAAGGAAATTGCACAAAAACATCAAATTATTAGAGCAAAGTTTTTAGAGTTCCTTCATGTTCATTTCCCAAAAGTATATCTTTCCCAAAGACAATATTGTGTGAGGTCTGAAGTTTAGAAGCTGATTGCACACCAGTGATGACATAACTTTCCTCAACAAGGTGTCATCTGCTACCTTAATGTCCATGTGACTAGAGCCCTACTGGTTGAGAATATACATGACAATGACAATACAAACAATGGGTCACAAAATGATAAAGCTTTAATGTATTTTTAAAGTATTTCAAATAATGAAATAGATCCTAAAAGATTATTAGAATACTTTCTTCTAAATTCCATGCCAAATTTCTATAGGAAACTTGCACATGTAATTAATTGTCCCCCTCCATAGATACTTTTAGCTAAAAAATAAATAAAATGAAAATAACTTGTGATAAAATAAAATGATTATAAACTTTATTAGGATCAAGTGGGTGGTTACTAATAAATGTTTATTGTATATAAACAGTAATGTTTTAAGCAACATTTTAGGTGGTATTAAAGATAAAACACTGAAGTCAATATTGGTAAGATCTTGATTTATAAAAATTGTAACCTATTGTAGCAGAAGTGAACCTTTTATAAATGTTAAGATTGCAATTTCTACTTCAGCTTTCAGTAGTATAGAAATAGATCATTCACATGATCCACAAAGATTCTTTTCTAAATCTTTTTTTGTATCTAAGACTAAACTTTTACAATCCTTAAATGTACAAAATGATATTTCTATTGTAATGTACAGTTTGATTTTGTCTAAGCAGTATCTCCCTGTCTGATACCAGTAGTCTTTTCTTTATACTTTTTTTTTTTGGTTCCTGCTGCTCAGTGAGTTTCTGATGAGACTGCTATTCACAAAAACAACTGGGTTGTGTAGCAGAATTGAAACATAACTGATATATGGCTGTGACGGAGGGGAACATATAACTCAAGACAAGTGAGTTTGTCTAGATGTTCCCTCAAAGCCTCATGCCATCATAGGTGGAAATATCAGAGATGGCTATATCTAGAGTGTGTGGTACTGGGATTAAAGGTATATGATTACTAAATTAGTCCACTGATTGGTTTGGCATAGGAGTCTTAAGGCAGGGTAGGCTAGATAGAATATAAAGAGACAGAAAGAAGCTGCTATTGCCACTTGTTCCTCGTTGCTTGTCATTTGCTGCTTGCTGCTTCTGACTGCCATAAACTGTTTTTCCTCTGTGATGCCCCTCTGCCATGCCACCTTGATGGAGCCAGCCAACTATGAACTGAAACCTAAGCAGTCTATGAGCCAAATAAACTTTTCTTCCTCTAACATTGGATGTTGGGTATTTTGTCTTAGCAATGAGAAAAGTAACTAAGATAGAATTAGAAGCTTTTGGCAAAATATATACGGACACTGGAAAGTAGAAGACATAATGCTGTCCTCATCAGCCCCTCTGCCAAAGAGAGTTCCTATCTTTAATAGAAGAAAATGAGGAAACTACAGAGAAAAGCAAAGCAAGTAATTTCAGAGTCCCGATAATGTCTGGTTATTTTATACCTAATGTAGGCCCCACCTCTGGTCTTCCCAGTCATGTAAATTTGTAACATTCTTTTTTTCTTAAGTGAATTTGAGTGTGAGTTTTATCCTTTGCAAATAAAATGGTAATTGACCTCATGGAATGAGCCCAGCATGCATGAGTTTCCATTAGGAACATCATTGCTTTAGTGAAAGTATACAAATATAATATGATCCTTTATGTATATGTAGCCATTTTTAAGGAACCCAGAGTTGATTCAGAATCTTATTTATAAAATGGCATAATAAGACTAGTATTGGAAATGATACATGTGTTCAACAGTAGGGGTTTTTCTCACCAAGATGGTCCAAGCTATTGCTGCTGTAACAAGCTGTCCTAACATTTTCATAAGCGTGAGGACCCTTATATAACATACTTCTGAGAGAGCAAGCAGATGCCTGGTTATAGGTTACTTAGAGTGGGCTTTTTCCAATTCACCAGAGTGAACAATTTATAGTCTCCAAAGCACTTAAGGATTTGGTTTTGTTTTCCTCCTTCTTGTGCTTCTGTCAAATTCTTTGCTCATAGATTACTGAATGTTTCAAACATTATTTCAATATTCAGTTTAAATAATCTGTCCTCACAGTGGAAGAAAAATAGCGGACCAATACCTTTGAGGGGTCCCTAGTCTTTCCATATACTACATTCATAGAGAGATATGTAGAATTATTTGTCACATAGACTTTTTAAGTCGTCATTTAGGGTTATTTTAGTAGTGAAAAAGAGCTAAGCCAAGCATAAGATAAGTAGAAAAGCACTGAAAGAAGGTTTGAAAACCAAACCCTTTCCAGGGTTGAGAATGAGAGTACAAGTGAGAGTACCTCTGCTTATGTCTACAGTAAGTGCAATGTTATCATCACTAAGCTCTCACTATTTCAGTTTCTGTCTGTCTCTCTGTCTCTCTGTCTTTGTGTTTGTATGAACCAAGACCAAAATTTCCTAAAGAGGAGAATTTAATTGGATACATTTGGATTAATTTGGGTAATGTGATCACTCTTACAATCAGGTTAGGGAAGAGTCTGTTACTAGAGTAATGAATCAATGTATATTAAATGCTTAAAAGCTAAGAACTAGACTGTAGCACCTACAACTTTTTATTTTTCTGTACATCTCTTGTATCTCTCTCCTTTTACATTTCTAATACCAAATCTTCTGATACTTCTAAATCTAATATTAAATATTCTGAGTAGACATCTTCTAATATTGTCTTTCTGATATCTATATGATTGAACATATGATATAAGATTGATTATTAAATAAGCTTTTTCAAATGTCAAAGTGATAAGACATCCTTTATTTGTCATATTGAAATTTTTCTAAAGCTATGAATGTCTCTACAAGGATAAAGAAATGTTTCCATGTTTTAAATGTAATAATACCTTCAGTTTTGCATCATGGAAATGGCATAGTGTTGTGAAGTAATATGCTGCTGTAGTCTTAATCAGTTTTATGTAGGTGATGAGTATGGACCAATGCCAAATGTTGCTAATAATTTATAAGCAAAGACATTTTACATTGTTCAAAGAAATGAAAAATGAAGGCAAAATTGAATTTTTTATGGAACAGTGATGTAATGACATGCTTACCTGAAAGTAAACAAAAAAATACAACTCAGAAATTAATGTGTACTTAAGTTTTCAATATATATAATCATCCACTTAAACTTTTAAGTGTTTAGGGAATAAATGTCTGCCAGACAGAAGTCTGATATCTGTATTATTAGATTCTTTCTTTCTTAAGGCGTTTATGTTTTTCTGAGTTCTTGGGTTTTCTACTCTGTGTGCCCCAGTCAGACTCTGAGACAGCAATGCTCCCTACCTGGGAACCTCATGGTAACCTTGGTTTAGACTTAGAGCAAGGACTTTGCTCTTTGGTCACAGCTATATTTAACTGTTAGACCTACCATACATATTTCAGCCATGTCACCATAGATAAATGAGTAAATATAGTAATGTACATTAAAATTTTCATAAAATTATACATATAAATAAATTTTAGACATACGTGATATTTGATAAACAGTGGAGTGATTACTGTAGTCTAGAAAATTAGGATATCCATTATCTTATATAGTCAAAATCTCACAAGTTTCTAGTATATAATTTGAACCATAGTTTTCATCCTGTACAGTAGGTATCTAGAATTACTGATTTTTTAAGCTATAGCATTTGTTAGTGAATTTTTTTTATTTTAAAAAGCAAAACAGAAAAAAAGGATAGAAATACCAATTTCAAAAAAGTAAGAAATCAACACTAGCTAATATATTGCATGTTGTTATCATAGAAGCAGTTGTTCAGGTTTCAAGATCTAGGCATAAAATGAAGAAAGGAGATTATATGTATGTAGGTATACACATATAACTGTATGTATATGTATGCAAGATAGATAACTGTACTACTGATCTCTGTTCATCAAAAAGCAGCTTGTGCTCTGTTTCATTGATCTTTTTTATTGCTAGAATTGTTGATTTTGATTCTGTATAACTGAAAGTTTGTATGTTTTGACCTCTGTCCTTCCATTTGTGCTGCTTTCTACCAAGCAGCTCATGGTAACCATACTTGTACTCATTACTTTTATGTATTTTGAATTTTTTTGTGTATTTTGTTAAGATCCCATGCTTTTAAGCCTGTAACAGTTGTTATTATCAAAAAGAAAAAAGATTAACAAATGTTGAGGATGAAGAGAAAAGGGAGCCCTTGTACACTGATGGTGAGAATAAAAACTAGTGCAGCATTTGAGAAACAGTATGGAAGCTCCTAAGGAATTTAAAAATAGAATTCCTATATGACCTACCAGTCCTCTGCTGAATATGTACCTGAAGGCAATCACAACATCACTTTGCCAAGGTATTAATGCCCCCATGTTCAATGAAACATTATTTGTAATAGCCAAGATGTGTAAGCAACTTAAGTATCAGGATGTGTGCATAAACAGACTGGCATGCACACAATATACAGAAATGCTATTCAGCCTTAATTAAAAGGAGATCCTCCTGTTTGTGATGACAGGGATGAACCTTGAGGACATTATGCAAAGTGAAATGAGTCAGCCACAGAAAGAAAAATATCACACAATTTCACTTATATGTGTAAACTTATTACAGTATTATTAATTTGTTGTTTTGGCAAAGCACTGTGCTTTTTGGATTGAATTGAGAAATACCATAATGTAAGTAAATTTCTAATCATATTCTTTGGCATTTAAGTTTTAAATGAATTATAAATAGTATTATTGTTTATTCAGTAAACATTTATTAAGCTCTTAGGTGAATAACTTTTGAGTTCTTGTTAAAAGCAACACTGTCAAAACAATGATGTAGGGCTAATCAGAAAATACAGTAAATGTTTAAATTTTTAAAAATTTTATTTAAAGAGAAAAAAAGCAAAACAGAACAAAGGATAGTAATAATACAGAATTTTAAAAAAATAAATACTAAGAAATCACTAGTTGATAAATTACATACTGTCATCTTAGAAACAGTTGTTTAAGTTACAAAATTAAAGCATACAAAGTGGACATTCAAACAGTGAGACTGCAAAGAGTTCTGCTCAACAGTCCAACAAAACTTATTAATATGGTCACCTAACACACTTAAATATGCATGCAGTTATATCCCTTAGAGCACTTTCTTTTCCTCTCTTTTTTAGAATAGCAATTACACATTTTGGGTTTTATTACTCCTACAGTTCTTATTACTTTACACTAGAGACACAATATGATATTTACAAATAAGATTCTTATTTATTTGAGGATAGTCTCAAGTTGTCTCTATTTACCTATGAAGGCCTCAGGATCATTCTTTTTATAGCTGAGTAATACTACATTGTATAAAAATACCACATCTTTTCATCCACTCTGTGGTTGATGGGCATCTTGGTTGTTTCCAAGATTTAGCTATTACAAATCGTGCTTCTATGAACATGGGTGCACATATATTATTGTGATATGCACTTTTCACTTTTTCTGGGAAAATATCCAGGAGGGTAATAGCTGGATTGAATGGAGCTTCCAATACTAGTCTTTTGAGAAATCTCCATAGTGATTTTCATAGTGGCTGTACCAGTGTACACTCCCACCAACAATGGTACAGTGTTCCTTTTTCCCCGCAGCCTCACCAACATTTGTTATCAGTTGTTTTCTTGATGGCAGCTATTCTTTCTGAAGTGAAATAAAATCTCAGTGCTGTTTTAATTTGCATTTTTCAAATGACCAGTGATGGTGAACATTTCCTCATGTACTTATTTGACATTGGTATATCTTTCTCTGAGAACTGTGTGTTCATCTCAGATGCCCATTTTTGGAGAGGGTTTTTGAATTTGGGGCCTGATGTTTTTAATTCTTTATATGTTCTGGATATAAGTCCTTTGTCTGAGAGGTTGCTGGTAAAAATGTTTTCCCACTCTGTGGGTTTTTTTTTTCACTCTGACCGGTGATTTCTTTTCAAGTGCAGAAACTTTTCAATAATATAACATCCCAGTTGTTGATTCTTTGAAGTGTTTCCTGTGTGGTTTGAGTTTTGTTCATGAATTCTCTGCCTACCCCTATGTCTCCAAGACTTTTACCTACCTTGTCCTCCAGTAGATTTAGTGTTTTTGTTTTAATATTTAGATTTTTGATCCATTTGGACTTTAGTTTAGTGCATGGTGATAGGCATGGGTCTATTTTCAGTCTTTGGCATGAAGAAAGCCAGTTTTTCCAACACCATTTATTAAAGAGGCTATCCTTCTTCCAGTAAACATGTTTAGAACCTTTGTCAAATATCAGGTGGTTGAGTGTCTTTGTAATTGTGTTTGCATCTACTGACCTGTTCCATTGATATTTCTTTGCCACTACCATGCTGATTTTATCACTGTGGCTTTGTAGTATAGTTTCAAGTCAGGAATTGATATGCCTCCTTTCTTGCTTTTGTTGCCCAGAATTTCCTTTGCTACTCTAGTGTTCTTCTGTGTGAAAATGAATTTTAGCAGTGATTTCTCTAGATCTATGAGGTATGTCAATGGTATTTTTAAAATTGGGATTGCATTAACTCTATAGAAGAGTTTTGGGAGTATGGCCATTTTCACAATGTTGGTTCTTCCTAGCCAAGAGCAAGGAATATCCTTCCATTTTCTAATATCTTCTTTAATCTCCTTTTTTAGCATAGAATAATTTTCAGCATATAGGTCTTTTATATTTTTAGTTAGGTTGATTCCTAAGTATTTCATTTTTTTAAATGATATTGTGAAAGGTGATGTTTTCACAATTTCTCTCTCAGTGAGTTTTTTGTTTGTACATAAGAATGCTATTGATGTTTGAGCATTGACTTTGTATCCAGCTACACTGCCGAGTTTTTTTATTAACTGTAGTAGTCTTTTAATGGAGTTTTTGGGTCTTCTATATGGAATATCATGTCATCTGTGAATAGTGATAGTTCAACTTCTTCCTTTCCTATCTTTATTCTTTTTATTTCTCTCTCTTGTCTGATGGCCCTGGCTAGTATTTACAGACCTATATTGAATAGGAGTGGTGATAGTAGACATCCTTGTCTTGTTCCTGATTTTAGTGTGAAAGCTCTCCGTTTTTGTTCATTTAGTATAATGTTGGCTGTTGGTTTGTCATAGATGACCTTTATGAGATTGAGGTAGACACCATGTATTCTGAGTTTCTGAAGGGTTTTTATCATGAATGTGTGTTGGACTTTGTCAAAAGCATTTTCTGCATCTATTGAGATGATCATTCAGTTTTTCTTTTTGTTCTGTTGGTGTGGTGTTTTACATTTTTTTTTTGCATATGTTAAACCATCCCTACATTCCTGGAATGAATCCCACTTGGTAATGATATATAATCTTCTTGATGATTTGCTGTATTCTACTTGTCAGTATTTTATTGAGAATCTTTGCATCAATGTTCATTAGTAAGATTGGCCTATAGTTCTCTTTTTTGGTTGGGTCTTTCTCTGGTTTTGGTATGAAAATAACACTTGCCTCCAGGAATGATTTAGGGAGGATTGTTTCCTTTTCAATTTTATCGAAAAGTTTACGGAGTATTGGCATCAAATCTTCTCTAAATTTCTTGTAGACTTCAGCGGTGAATTCATCAGGACCTGGGCTTTCCTTTGTTAGTTGGTAAGATACTGGTTTTTCAAAATTGCTATATCTTCTTGATTGAGCTTTGGTTGTGCATATGTTTCTAGAAATCTGTCCATTTCCTCTGTGTTTCCATCCTATGTGAGTAGAGATTTTCAAAGTAAAGTAGGTATTTATGATCTTTTGAATTCCCATGGGATCTATAGTAATTTGTCCCTTTTCAAGTTTTTATGGCATGAATTTGGGTTTTTTTTTCTTTATAAGGTTAGCTAGAGGTTTGTCAATTTTGTTTATTCTCTCAAAAAAAAAAACAGCTTTCTGACTCATTAATTCTTGTTTTTTTTTTTTTTTAGTTTCAGTTGCATTGATTTCTGTTCCGATCTTTACAATTTCTTCTCTTCTATGAGTTTTGGGTTTAACTTGCTTTTCTTTTTCTAGAAGCATGAGATGAAGCATTAGGTTGTTTACTTGTGCTCATTCTGTTTTCTTAATATGACAATTTGTTGCTATATATTTCCCTCTTAAGACTGCTTTCATTGCATCCCACTAATTGTAATATGTTGTTTCTGCATTTTCATTGAATCATAGGTATTACTTTATTTCTTCTTTAATTTCATCTTTAGCTCACTGGTTGTTCAGAAGGTTGTTATTTAAGTTCCATGTATTTATGCAGGTTTTGCAATTTCTTTTGCCATTAATTTCCAATTTCAGTGTGCCTTGGTCAAACATTACACATGAGATAATTTCAATCCCTTTGCATTTACTTAAAAATATTTTATGGGATAATATATGGCTTATTTTGGAGAATGTCCCATGTGCAGCTGAGAAGAATGTGTATTCTGATGTGGTTGGGTGGAACACTATATAAACATCTACTAAGTCCAATTGCTCACAATTATGATTCAGTTCTATTATTTCTTTGCTTTTTGTCTAGTTGAGCTATCTCTTTGTGGCAATGGGATATTAAGGTCCCCTGTTATAATTTTGTTCTTTTGTATTTGGTTTTTCATGTCCATTAGTATGTGTCTTATATAGTTGGGTGCTCCTGCATTTGGTTCATATATATTTATAGCTGCTTGTTCTTCCTCTTGAATTTTTCCACTAACAAGTATGTAGTGACCTTCTCTATCTCTTTTAATCATTTTAGGTTAGAAGTTCACATTGTGTGCAAGTAGAATAGTTACCCCTGTTTTTTTCTGAGTTCCTGTTTCATGGAATACTGTTTTCTATCCTTTGACTTTTAATTTTTGAATTTCATTTTGAGTCAGATATGTTTGTTGTATATAGAATATTGTGGGATCCTGTTTCTTGATCCATTCTGTCAACTTGTTTCTTTTGATAGGTGAATTGAGCCCTTTTTCATTTATGAATATCACTGATATGTACTGGCTCAGTTTTGCCATCTTATGTTCCAGTTGTTTGCTTTATGCTTTTCCCCTTTGTTTAACTGCTTGTCCTACCTGGTGGTTTCTTTTGTTTTCAGGATTGTGGTCCACTTTTTTCTCTATCTAGTATAGTCTTTCAACACACTTTCTAGGATTGGTTTGGTGGACATGAATTTCTTCAGTTGTTCTTTGTCATGGAAGTATTTTGTTTCTCCATTAAATTTGAATGAAAAATTGGCTGGGGACATCAGTCTTGGTTGAAAGTTGTTTTCTTTTAGGACTTGAAATACCTCACTGCAAGCTTGTCTTGATGTGAGGGTTTGTACTGAAAAAATCTGCCATGATTCTAATAGGCTTTCCTTGATAGGTGAGATGTATCTTTTCTCTAACAGCTTTTAGTATTCTGTTTTTATGCTGCATGTCTGGGATCTTAATTATAAATTTTTCTGGGTATAGATTTGTGTTGATTGTGATTGGTGTTCTATATGCCTCACTTATATGCATATCAGATTTTTTCCCTATGTTTGGGAAGTTTTCTGCTATTGCTTCTGTGAATAGTTTAGCTGTATCATTTACATTGGCTCCTGCATCTTCACTGATGCCTATTAGTCTTATATTTTTTTCTCTTGTCATCATCTTTAAGCTGCTGGATTGTCATTTCATACTGCTTTGTTATTTTTATAAGTTCTAGCTTTTCATGATTCCCATCCTCAAGGTCTGAAATTCTATGCTCAGCTTCATTTAAATGGTTTTGCCAGCTTTGTATAGAATTTCTTGTTTCTTGGATGCCTCTTGGAGATTATTTCATGAATTCTCCTTGTTTTCTATATTGTTCATTTAAGGTTTAAATCAGTTTCCCATGCTCCTGTACTTTTTTATCTATTTCTTCTCTAGCTGCACTGAGCAACTCCTTTGCTAAGGTTGTTATTTCTGTTTTTATGTGAGAGATTATTTCTAATTCAGTTTCCTCTGTAGCCTTATGCAAGTGTTTTTTTTTTATTTCACTTGCTATCTTTTCAGAGATTTTCAGTGTGTTGCTTTTGAAGTCCTCTGTTTCAATGTCTCTTGTACTTATTCCTGGTGGACTAGATGTTTGAGATTGCATTTTGATTTTTCGTTTTTCCATTTTCTCATTTGGGGTTAATATTTGGTCCTTCAATCCCACTAGTGTCAACTGTTGGTAGTATATATCTTGGGGTCCTCCTGTAAGGTTGATGTTTGTCTAATTGCTGGGCCCCACACTGAAGAGGTGGGCCAGTCACCTGACTTCCCCCTGCAGAGTCTGTTGGGTAAGTCCTATGTTCTCCCTAGGCTTACAAGTCTAGGAGTACTGATGGAAATCAACCCCTAGTTCTCACTGTTATGTCCTCAGGTTGTTCAGAGACACCAGATCTCCCTGTTTATAGTGTCTATCTCAGCTGGGACCCTTCTCTGTCTCTGGGTGTGCCACAGTCCCCCTTAATTTTCTCCAGGTTGAGGGAGGCCTTGTTGGCACCATCCTCAACCTACCTGTTATTCTTTGTGTGAAGGAAGGACTCACCCACCCACTTGCCAAGCTTGCTTATGGCCTACTTCTGGATGGGGCTTCTCTTTTGCTCTTGTTTACCCACTGAAGGTGATGAACTATTTCTACTTTAGGGGCAAACTCACCTGACTGATGGAAGCCTGCTGAGTTCTTACTGAGTCTACCCTTGATACTGCATGGTTAATCCACTGCAGTCCAAGGTTCTGGAAGGAGGTGTGGGAGCCAAAGGTCAGCAGCAATTATAGATCCAGGAATTGGGGGGTGTCCCCAATAGCAGCAGTGGGACTGTGGGGGCACGTTTCATGGGTTGGAATTCCTAGGTCCTGAGGTAGGTGGCCAGGACTTCAGGACATGGGAGAGATCCGGTTCTGGCCCAGCCCTGTGTGTGCCTCTGGCTGGAGTTGCCAGGTCCCATGAGGTCATCTGCAGAGATGGCTGGAGTCATGGGGGGGGGCCCGCTTGTAGCCTGGCCCCCTGCATGCCTCTGGCTGGAGTTCCTGTATCCCACAAAGTCCAAATGTTTAATTTTTTTAAAAATTATTACAGTAAAAAATGCATTGCCATTAATCTTTCTCAAAATATTCCCCCTTGCTTTGAATAAACATCCCATCATTCTTGGCACTTTCTGAAGTAATTTTATAATTCCTCTTCCATAAGTGTCTTTAGTTGTGTTGTTCTTAGTGTCTGGATGTCTTGAATCTATTCAAAATTATTTTTTTCATGGTCGTTTTGATTTTGGGGAAGAGCCGGAAGTGACAACTTTCACACTGTTTTGATACATAAGGTGAATGAGGAGCACTGTGATGTTTTCCATGAGTCTGCCCTTTGGTTGGATGCCTGCTATCTCAAAAGGGGATTTACATAATTGCTTCAGAATGTGGCAAGAACAATGAAGTGTGAGTATTTTGAAAAAGATTAATGTCTTTTACTGTATTTTTTTAGCATTCACTTTATATTTTGATCACTCCTTACATATTTTCTCTATCTCCACAGTAGGAATAACACCAAATATGTTAATATTTGATACTGTACTTTTAAATATATGTAGTTATAAAAATTTACTGAATCTGAGTAAGTGCTTTTACTACATACAATACTTTCTTGGTAAGAGTCACTCAGTTAAATAAACTAGGAAGAAAGACATGAATTACTACAAATGAAAATTGTTTCATTGGTTATTCTATTAGTTCAAGTAACAGATCTAAAATATTAGCAAATATGTTAGTGTTAATAGTTCTAAGTGATAGATCAAATTGTTCAGTGGATCCTCATCTGATGTGATTAAGTATGCAAGACATGAGCTGTATTTTAAAATATCTATTGCATCTATATACTTCATATTATGCATCAGTATCAAATGCATACTTTTTAAAATTTTAGAGTAACAAAACTTTTAAGTAGGTTAGTCATAATTAAATGATAATATAGTGTTTATTTCAATCAATATCTTCATTGAGTGGTCATGAAAAATAATGGAATTGAAAAATCTATGTAAATTTAGCTCTAATGCAGTATTAATGAGAGAAAATACTGTGAAGAGAATTCCAGAGATAGCCTACTTTGCCAAATTCATGTTATTTTCATTGTTACTGTAAAAATTAATGAAGATAGTCTTGTATGGTATATTTGGTGGTGATTAGAAAAGTTGTAGTCTTGTTCATACAGGCTTGAGGAAGAATACTTAAAATTTCAAAATAAATATTATAGAATATGATCTTAAAACTGTACTTTCTACATTCCATTTTTTAATTCTTTACCAAGGAAGGAATCATTTCTCTCCAAACCAAGGATGATACTGAAATTAACTGGTGATAATAATAATGGATCACATGTACTGAATTTTTACTATATGCACAATATAACAGAAAAAAAAAAGAAATAAAATGGAAATCTAGTGCTTTTAAGGGGTTTACATTTTATTGAGGAAAGACAGATATATTATACCATTTAATCTTTATTATCAGCTTTATAAAAGAAGATGACAGTATTATTTCGATTTACTCTTAAAGAAATTGAGACATGGAGAAGTTTAGTATTTGCCTTAAGTCACATAGTTTAAGGAATAAATCTGGAGATAAAGGCCTACAGCTTCTAGTTTTACATACTATTCTGTTTCTCCTAACTGCCCACCTCTTAATTGTATAGACTTATGCATTTTTTTTGAACTAGAGCTATTTATATGGCAATTTCTGTTCATGCACAGTCTGCTTTAATTTTATAATAGGAATGAATTAAGTACTTTCAGGATCCCAGTGCCTTCTTAAGCACTCAAAATTTCTTTCTTTAATCTTCTGTCTGTATTCTAATGATTTTCCCTCTCACTTCTACATTAGTGATTCCTCTTTTTTGGATAATTCCAAATCATGGAACGTGTATGCTGTTCTTTTGCCAGTATTTTAAATACACACACACAGCACACATTATCTCAATCCCACTTTCCCCTTCATCTGTTCATCTATTTACTTGTCCTTTGCTAAAAGAAAATTCCTAATGAGTTACCTATACTGACTATATCCAGTTGCCCTTCTTTAATTTTTTTTTTTTTTTACTTCAACATCCATGCTTTTGTTTCTTTGCATACACTTGCAATTTCCTTGTCCAGGTACAAAAGCTTTCATTTTGCTAAATCTAAGAATCACTTTTTTACTCTGCATTAACTTATCTTTGACATTTGACACAGATGTAAACTTACAAATATAATTTTAGTGTTACAAAATGCATTTTAGGACAGTTCAGTATTTTTGGTTCCACATAAGATTAATTTATTTTTCCTTGTGTAATGTAAGAATATTGCCATATCAAATTCAATCTCAATGATACTACAATTTTGTCAGAATTTTTAAAATGTTTATATTTATTAATGTGCATCCAGTAGAAGGGTAAAGAAAGTAAAAAAAATCAGGACATTGACTTAAAAATCTTGCTATCTGTGATAAATTATGTGTTTTTCCACAAAGTTACAGAATGAATACAGTCGATAGTATTTAAAGTAGCCAGTTTGTGGTGATCAAGTGAAACCTTGAATCTGTGGGATTAAATTCTTGCAGATCTTTCCTTATTTTTATAGGTTCTAAGTAAGAGATGAGGCTCATATTCTTTTTTTGTGCTGCTCCTGGATATATGGAAACCCAAAGGTTTCCTTTATTACTGTATCTCTACCTATGGAGATAAAATACAGGAATGGAAGTCAACATTTAATAGGCACTATTAATTTCTCTGTTAGCTTTCTACAACTAACAGTAAATGCAGGAAAAGTTACTATTTCCTGATTTCCTCCCTATTTCTGCTGCCTTTACTTTAAATTCTTAATCATTTTCTATTTAGTTAATTATAGGAGCATTCATGTTGCTTTTGAGTCTGCATTTTTTCATACTGTATAGTAGATACATAACTTCCTTTCTATAAAGAGTGTGTTCATGACCATCAGACTCCAGACCTTATCAAGAAATAGTAAAATAAATTTTAAAAGTTATGCATTTGCCATCATAAACACTTTGCTATTTGACATGCTACATATAGATCCTTTTAAAGTGGTTGCTTTGGGTGAGGCCTCCACTTTCCTGAGGTCACAATCATGAGTTTTACCATATTTGCCCCATACTTTTGTATAATAAAAGACAAATGCATTTCAACTTGTCTATAACTGTCTCTTGTCATCTTCCAATAGACCGTAAGTTTTGTTTTGTTTTGTTTTGTTTTGTTTTGTTTTGTTTTAGGTCACAAAGTATGTATTACTCATGGGTTTATTTCCAGGGCACAAGAAACTTCCAAAAACAATAAATATATGTTTAGATAAATACTTTTTCATTTTAGATATTGGTATGTTTTCTCACATTGCCAGCTAATGACACATCATCTTTTGACAGAGACTTAGAAATAATATTAACCAATGTCTTGCATTTGCATTTTTTCCTACTGCACCAGATCTCTTTTAGTATCTCATATTGTGGATCTCACCACCTCCCAAGGAAGAATATTTTCTTCATTTAGACATCTCTTTTCATATTTCACCAAAATCTGCTAAAATTTTATTCCATTTTATTACACATTAGCCCTATTGAGTCTGTCTTTCATACATAATAAATAATGGATGGACCTTGCTGCTGTACAGATTTCACTAGGTAAATGGAGAAATAGACATTATTCAATAGCTTCCTTCTATATATTTGTATATTAGTATTGGATGAGACTGGGGATATAGCTCAGTGGCCCAACATGTGCCTGGCAAGTGTAACGTCATGAGTTTGATCCCTGGCACCAAAAAAAAAAAAAAAAAAGGAAAAGAAAAGCCGCATACACATATTTCCATTGTAGTATGACCAAATTGGACAAAAGGATTCTCACAACACACTTATCATTACATTACTGGAGATCGAGCTACTAAAAGTGGTGTATAATAATGCGTTATTTTATAGGTAAATTCTAAAAAGTGTGTATAATGCCTTCTATGATGGTCAATTTAAAGTTATGCTAAAGTATACTAACTTTTGAATTTCATTAGAACACTAAACTGAATCAAGTTGATTATTTTAACAATATCTGACAATAATTGCTAAAATTTGATCATCATAGTAGTTTTGACCTGCTGCTTTTCTGACCTGGGCCAGTTCATGCCTCCTTAGGTAACCTGGTGGGCTCCTGCTCCCGGGAGGTCACCATATTGATGCCAAACTTAGTGCAGAACCCCGATTGGCATAGTGCACTGTGGCCCAGAACACCTGGACTCAAGTGATCTTCCCATCTCTGCCTCCTGAGTACCTGGGACTACAGGTGCATGGCATCATGCACGGCAATAATTGCTAAAATTTGGTTTCACAAAATCTGATACAGACCCGTTGTCCAGCCTTCCTTCATGGACAAAGGGCCCTCAGCAGCACATACCTGCCCCTTCCCCTTCCATGCCCCCTGCCCTTCCACACCCCTGCCCCTTCCACACCCCTGCTGTCCTGCTGTTCACCACAGGATACAGGACCATCAGCAGCACACAAGGCCAGGTTGACCGAGCCTGCCTCTTCCATGCCCCCACTGTCTCGCCCTCTGCCGTGGGACACAGGACCTCCAGCAGCGCGCAGAGCCAGGCCGAGCCAGCCTCTTCCATGCCCCTGCCATCCCAGCACATAGCTCTTGGACCCCTACCTCCTGGTCCTAATATTGTTGTAGATCTTCAGCTCCTGCTTCTCCCTCTAGAATTCAGACTGCAGTGGATAAACCATGCTGTGTTAATGAGAGACTCGGTAACCCCTCATCCAAACAGAAGAACTCAGCAAGCTTTTATCAGTGTGTTAAGTTTGCCCCTAAAATAGGAATACAGTTTGCCACCTTCAGTGGGTAAACAGGAACAATAGCTAAGACCCCTCCAGAAGTAGAAACTTGGTGAGCTTGGCAAGAGTGTAGGTGAGTCCTTCCTCCACACGGAGAACATCAGGTAGGTTGAGGAGGGTGCCAGTAAAGCCTCACCCAACCTGGAGAAAATTAAAGGAGGTTAAGGGACACCCAGTGACATAGTAGGGTCCCAGCCAAGACAAACACTATAGACAGGGAGATCTGGTGATCTGGAACAACCTGAAGATATAGTAACAGCAGGAACTAAGGACTGATTTACATCAGTACTCCTAGGTTTGTCAGCCTAGGAAGAATATAGGACTCACCCAATAGGCCCTACAGGAGAAATTCAGGTGACTGGCTCACCTCTTCATTGTGGCACCAAGCAGTTGGATAACATCAATCACACAGTAGGACCCTAAGATACACACTACTGATAGAAGAGACTAGTGGGATTGAAAGACCAAATATTAGCCTGAAAGGTGAAAATGACAAAATGAAAAAGCAAAATCCAATCTCAAACATCTAATCCATCAGGAGCAAGTGAAAGAGACATTGAAATAGAGGACTTCAGGGCCAGGGATTTAGCTCAGTGGCTTAAGTGCCTGCCTGGCAAGTACAAGGTCATGAGTTTGATCCCTGGTACAAAAAAAAAGGAAATAGAAGACTTTAAAAGCCACACACTGGAAATCTTTGAAACCAAATAAAAAGACAAATCCTTGAGGCTATAGAGGAAATCAAATTAGAAATAATCTCCCATTTAAAGACAGAAATAACAACCTTAGTAAAGGAGGTGCTAAGCACAACTAGAGAAGAAATAGATAAAAAAGTATAAAAGCATGGAAATCTGATTGAAACTTTGAATGAATAATACAGAAAACAAACAGATCCATGAAACAAACTCAAAAAGATATCCAAGAAACAAAAAATTCTATCGAAAGCTGGCAAAACCATTTAAATGAAGCTGAGGATAGAAATTCAGACCTTAAGGACAGGGTCACAATTAGCAATCATGAAAGGCTAGAACTTTTAAAAATAACAAGGCAGCATGAAATGACAATACAGCAGCTTCAAGATGATAAGAGAAACAATATAAAACTATAGGCATCAGTGAAGATGCAGGAGTCAATGTAAATGACACAGCTAAACTATTCAAAGAAGTAATAGCAGAAAACTTCCCAAACATGGGGAAAAATCTGATATGCAGATAAGTGAGGCATATATAATGCCAAACAGTCACAACCAACACAAATCTATATCCAGACATATAATAATTAAGATCCCAGACATACAAAATAAAAACAGAATATTAAAAACTGTTAGAGAAAAGACACAACTCACCTATCAAAGAAAACCCATTAGAATAACAGCAGACTTCTCTGCACAAACCCTCAAGTCAAGATGACCTTGGAGTGAGGTGTTTCAAGCCCTGAAACAAAAAACTTTCAACCAAGAATGATGTACCTAGCAAAACTTTCTTTCAAATTTAATGAAGAAACAAGATACTTCCATGACAAAGAACAACTGAAGAAATTCATGTCCATCAAACCAACCCTAGGAAGAGTATTGAAAGATATACAAGATAGATAAAAATGACCACAATCTCCAGAACAACAGAAAGAAACCATGAGGCACGAGAAGTAATTAAACAAGGGGGAAAAGCTGAAAACAAACAACAGGAACATAACATGGCAAAATTGAGCCAGTACATATCAGTGATATTAATAAATGTAAATAGCCTCAATTCACCTATCAAAATAAATAGGTTGACAGAATGGATAAAGAAACAGGATCCCACAATATGCTGTATACAACAAACATATCTGACTCAAAAGGAAACTCATAGATTAAAAGTCAAAGGATGGAAAACAGTATTCCATGCAACAGGAACCCAAAAAAAGCAAGGGTAACTGTTCTGTTTTCAGACAATATGAACTTCACACCTAAAATGATTAAAAGAGATAAGGTCACTACATACTTGTTAGTGGAAAAATTCAAGAGGAAGAAACAACAGTTACAAATATATATGAATCAAATACCAGGAGCATACAACTATTCAAGACAAATCCTAATGGACATGAAAAACCAAATACAAAAGAACAAAATTATAGTAGGGGACCTTAATATCCCATTGTCACAAAGAGATAGATCAACTAGACAAAAAGCCAGCAAAGAAATAATAGAACTGAATCATACCTGTGAGCAGTTGGACTTAGTAGATGTTTACAGAGTGTTCCACCCAACCACATCAGAATATACATTCTTCTCAGCTGCACATGGGACATTCTCCAGAGTAGACCATATAATAACCCATAAAACATTCTTAAGTAAATGCAAAGGGATTGAAATTATCCTATGAATATTATCTGAGCACAGTGCACTGAAATTGGAAATTAATGGCAAGACAAATCGCAAAACCTGCATAAATACATGGAATTTAAATAACCTGAATAACCAGTGGTTGCAGGTGAAATTAAAGAAGAAATAAAACAATGCTTACAACTCCATGAAAATACAGAAACAACATACCATAATCAGTGGGATGCAATGAAAGCAGTCTTAAGAGAGAAATATATGAAAATAAATTGTCATAACAAGAAAACAGAATGAGCACAGATAAACAACCTAATGCTACATCTCAAGCTTCTAGAAAAAGAAGAGCAAGTTTAACCCAAAGCTCATAGAAGAGAGGAAATTATAAGATCAGAGCAGAAATGAATGCAATTGAAACTAAAAAATATGTAAAGAATTAATGAGTCAAAAAGCTGGTTTTTTGAGAGAATAAAATTGATAAACCTCAGGCTAGCCCTAGAAAGAAAAAGAAAGAAAAAACCCAAATTCACACAATAATGACTGAAAAGAAGGAAATTACCACAGATTCCATGAAAATTCAAAAGATCATGAATACCTACTTTGAAAACTTCTTCTCACATAGGATAGAAAATACAGAGGAAATGGACAGATTTCTAGAAATATGAACTACCAAGGCTCAATCAAGAAGATATAGCAATTTTGAACAACCCCAGTATTATCTATTGAAATTGAAAATGTGATTAAAAACTTACCAACAAAGAAAAGCCCAGGGCCTGATGAATTCATGGCTACTTTCTACAAGAAATTTAGAGAAGATTTGACACCAATACTCCTTAAACTCTTTAATGAAATTGAAAAGGAAGCAATCCTCCTAAATCATTCCTGGAGGCAAGTATTACTCTCATACCAAAACCAGAGAAAGACCCAACCAAAAGGGAGAACTATAGGTCAATCTCACTAATGAACAATGATGCAAAGATTCTCAATAAAATACTGATAAATAGAATTCAGCAAATCATCAAGAAGATTATACATCATTACCAGGTGGGATTCATTCCTGGAATGCAGGGGTGGTTTAACATACACAAATCAATAAATGTAAAACACCACATGAACAGAGCCAAAGACAAAAACCACATTGTCATTTCAACAGATGCAGAAAAAGCTTTTGATAAAGTCACTTGTTCATGATAGAAACCTTCAGAAACTTGGAATACACAGTATTTACCTGAAACTCATAAAGGCCATATATGACAAACCAACAGCCAACATTATACTAAATGGAGAAAAAACCGAAAGCTTTCACATTAAAATCAAGAACAAGACAAGAATGCCCACTATCACCACTCCTATTCAATATAGTTCTGGAAATACTAGCCAGAACAATCAGACAAGAGAGAGAAATAAAAGGCATAAATATAGTAAAGGAAGAAGTTAAACTATCACTATTTACAGATGACATGATACTCTATATAGAAGACCCAAAAAACTCCATTAAAAGACTACTAGAGATATTAAACAAATTCAGTATTATAGCTGGATACAAAGTAAATTCTCAAAAATCAATAGCATTCCTGTACACAAACAAAAAACTCACTGAAAGAGAAATTGTGGAAATATGACTCTACCATTGCACCTAAAAAAAATGAGATACTTAGGAATCAACCTAGCCAAGAATGTAGATGCCTGTATGCTGCAAATTATACTACTTTAAAAGAAGGTTGAAGAGGAAATTAGAAAATGGAAGGGTATTCCTTGCTCTTGGCTAGGCAGAACCAACATTGAGAAAATGGCCATACTCCCAAAACTCTTATATAGATTTAATGTAATCCCAGTCAAAATACCATTGACATACCTCACAGGTCTAGAGAAAACATTCCTGAAATTCATTTTCACACAGAAGAAACCTAGAATAACAAAGGCAATTCTGGGCAACAAAGGCAAGGCAGGAGGCATATCAATTCTTGACTTGAAACTATGCTACAAAGTCACAGTGATAAAATTAGCATGATACTGGCCAAGAAATAGACCCGAGGATCAATGGAACAGGTTAGAAGAGGCAAACACAAGTATAAAGACACTCAGCCACTTGATATTTGACAAAGTTGCTAAAAATGTTCACTGGAAGAAGAATAGCCTCTTTAATAAATGATTTTGGAAAAAATTGGCTCTCCACATTCCACAGACTGAAACTAGATCCATGACTATCACCATGCACGAAACTAAAGTGTAAATGGATCAAAGACCTAAATGTTAAAACAGAAGCACTAAATCCACTGCAATACAAGATATGTAGAAGTCTTGGAGACATAGGGGTAGGCAGAGAATTTATGAACAAAACGCAAACTGCACGGGAAACGCTTCAAAGAATCAACAGATGGGATCTCACATTATTGAAAAGTTTCTGCACTTCAAAGGAAATCACCAACAGAGTCCAAAGAAAACCCACAGAGTGGGAAAGAATTTTAGCCAGCAACTTCTCAGACAAAGGACTTGTGTCCAGAACATATAAAGAATTGAAAAACATCAAGCCCCCCAAATTCAAAGACCCTCTCCAAAAAATGGGCATCTGAGATGAACACACAGTTCTCAGAGAAAGATATATAAATGGCAAATAAATTCATGAAGAAATGTTCACCATCACTGGTAATTTGAGAAATGCAAATTAAAACAACATTGAGATTTCACCTCACTCCAGAAAGAATAGCTGACATCAAGAAAACAACTGATAGCAAATGTTGATGAGGCAGTGGGGAAAAAGGAACATTGTTCCACTGTTGGTGGGAGTGTAGACTGGTGCAGCCACTGTTGAAACCTCTGTGGAGATTCCTCAGAAGACTAGAATTGGAAGTTCCATTCAATCCAGCTATTCCTCTGCTGGGTATTTTCCCAGAAATTCTAAAAATGTCATGTCACAGTGGTATATGTGCATCCCTGTTTATTGCTGCACAATTTGTAACAGCTAAATCTTGGGAACAGCCAAAATACCCATTAACTGCAGAGTGGATGAAAAAGATGTGGTATTTTTATACAATGGAATATAACTCAGCTATAACAAAAGGATGATCTTGAGGCCTTTATAGTAAATGGAAGCAACTTGAGGCTATCCTCTTAAGTGAAACAAATAATAATCATATTTATAAATACCACTTTGTCTCTCTGGTGTAAAAAGTAATAAAAACTGTAGGAGTAATAACATCCTTAATGTGTAATAGCTATTATAAAAAAGAAATGGAAGGAAAGTGCTCTAAAGGATATAACTGCATCTATGTTTAAGTGTGTAAGGTAGATGACCATATTACTAAGTTTTTGTTGGATCCTTGAACAGAATGGTTTGCACTCTCATTGTTTGATTGTCCATATTTTATACTTTTATTTTGAGACTTGAACAACTATTACTAAGTTGACAATATGTAATTTATCAACTAGTGATTTCTTAGCATTAATTTTTTTTGAAATTCTATATTCTACCATTTTTCTGTTTTGTTTTGTTTTCTCTTTAAATAAAAAGAAATCTGATGCATTGGTTTGCATAGTACACTCTTACATGACTTTCATAACAAAGTGGATGCCATGTTTATTGTAACATACAAGGAATATAACTGGTCTTTCTTAGGCATTCTTTTCACTAAATAATATGGACAACAAATTATATACACAAATAGTATATTTTTAAGCACTATATAATATTACTTGCAATGTCTAGTGTTGAGGTAGTTATGTAGTTAATCTTACAAGTGAAACACTAATATTAAAAAATGTTTTTTGTAGATTTGGAAACAGTATTTATTTGAAAATTAAATGTGTATAGTGTTTATATTTAAAAATAAGCAAAAACTATCTTTACAGTGTTATAAGTTGTTATAAGTTGAGTGTTATAAGTTGCTATAAGTTTACAATATTATCTTTACAATGTTATAAGTTGTTATAAGTTGAGTGTTGAAAACATAAATTACATTAGTCATATCACTCTTATATATTTAAATTGTTTTGGAACCAAGATTTTTCTTAGGAAAAATTATCCATTTCCTCTCAAATGTGCTTTTTACTACCTACCATTACAACCTACAAACAATATTTGTGTGTAGAGATCTGGACTGAAAAAAACACATGGCAAAATGAAACTGGAGTAAGGTACACATGAGTGGAAGAACAGCAGAATAAAAGAGGAACCTATTTAGCTAGCGGTATCAACAAATAAGAATTTTAGACATGGAATTAGAGGATTAAAAAATAGGCTACTACTACTAAGCATGATACAAACTTAGCACTTTCTTTTTAAAGTGAAGTTCTCCACTTTGATGCCAGCATGTTAATCTGTCCACAGAAGACCTAAAATAAAGATCTGTCCATATATATAAAAGTAGAGCACTGGAGCAGAAGATAGGCAACGAGTTAGCATAATTTATCTAAAGTTGAGAGCAAGGTCAGATAAATTTAAAATCTGGCACAGAGTGATGAAAGAAGCCATTGCTAGAAGAGCAGACCAAAGATAACAGATTATAAATGTGTTGCCAATCAAACAGTAACAAGAGCATTTTCAAAGAGAATATCATAAAAACTGGAGGCACCTTTCTAGAAGGAATGACAGCTATTTGGGCTATTAAAACATACAAAAGGTGAATTTTTTGACAGGAAAAATAATCAGATAGAGCATAAACTAATTCTGTTGTATCTGATCATTAAACATAAATTCTGAGAGCATAAAATCAAAGCCTAACAGCAAAACTCAAGGTCAGCCCATAAGAGAGTAATGGAATAAGGAATTAGGGGATATACATGTCTAGTTAAAGGTATCATATTTTGTACTTGATTTCATGAAATTAAGTTTGATCATTATCTGGTTATAACATATCATTAAACAAGGGTCCTGATGTCATAGTCCATGAACTATGTATACACCTGAGATCTGATGCTTTTGCCTTAAATTGTGTATTTAGAAGTTAATTCTGTTAGAAATCAAGATATTTGACATTTATAATCCAGATGTTCTGTTTATCTTAAGAATTAGTTCTAGAGATTTAGCTTAAATTCTAACAGGGAAAGAGTCAAGTATATTTTCTTTTTTTGGAAAGAACGTGATTTCCTAGTTCATCATGCTTTTCAGTATGACTTATTTCTCCCCAACGCAAAAGCATAGTGTCAGGCGGTTTTCTCATCTTTAGAACATAAGTGTTAGTCATAATAGTACTCTCCTTCTCTGTGTCTTTGTCTAGAAAGGAAAACCAAATAAGATGAAAAAGGAGAGATTATATTTCATAAGTTTCATGTGAACATGAATTGCATATTTTTTGTTGAAGTGAAAATTTTAGCTGTTTAATTTATAAGAAAGCCTGTAGCACACTGGTGACTTTTTTCCATTGTTTCCATTTTCCATGGATTTTAAGTCAGTGCTCAGTCTTCTAAATTCGGTAGCCAAAAAAATATTTCTGCTTAAGGGTTACCATACAAAATTCTTTAGTAGTTTGGTTTCCTAGCATCTACTCACAGGCCTAAGTAAAGTTAATACTGGACTAAGTAAACATTAGCAATAAATTATCCTGTTGTGTAAGAGTGAAGACATATACTTTCATCATATGAACCCTTAACAATCCATGTAAGTTTTAAAAATACACTTCTGTGCAAATGAGGACCAAATACTAGGTTTTATTTATGCTGCTGAACAACCTTATCAGAAACTGCCTATTCTTAATTTCTCTGTTTCATCTCTTTCCTCTCCTTTCCTTCCTTTCTTTCCTTTCTCCCCCTCCCTTTTTCTGCTCTCTTCTAATTTTCTTTCCCCTATTCCCTACTTCATAACTAATAAATAAAAATCACACATTTAAGGTACACATCTTGATATGTGTGGCTCTATTTATCTATGTATCTATGTTGTAAAATAATTACCACTTTCAATCTAGTTAACCTATCCATAATGTTACCAATTTTTATGTGAGATGACAAAATCTATAGTCTGCTCTTAGGAATTTGCAAGGATAAGCAAAATATTATAGTATTCAGGTTGTACATTTGATCTCTAGAGGTTTTAGTCTATGTTACTGAAATTGTGTACACTGTGTATATCTCCCGCACTGTGACCATCATTACATTTTTAGATTCTATAGGTTCGACTTCTAGATATCATCCATAAGTGAGATGAAACTAGTATTTGCCTTTCCATATATGACCTAATGTACTTAACATAATGTGCTTCAGATTTTTCCATGTCATCACAAATGGCAGAAACTTGTTTTCTTATGGATGAATAATAGTCTGTGTGTGTGTGCATGTGCAAAGATATGTGTGCTGTGTGTAACATGTTTTTATACATTTGCATGACAACAAACACTTCGATTGATTCTGTACTGTGGGTGTTGTGATTGCTGCAATGACCATAGCAGTGCAGATGTCTCTTCAAGATACTGGTTTCATGTCCTATAAATTTGGTTCCAAAAATGAGATTTCTGGATATCTGATACCTAAAATTAAGGGATGAAAGGTTTATTTAGCTCACAGTATGTACAGGTTTCAGTCCATAATCAGCTGGCTCCAACGCAGAGTGGCACATAGTAGAGGGACAGCAGTTCATGGCTGCAGAAGACAGGAAAAGCAACAAGTGAGAGGGTAACAGGCCTCTTTCTGTTCCTTTTGTCTTATCCAGACTGCTGGGATTAAGGTAGTGCCAATCCAATCAGTGGACTGACCCACCAATCACCCACCTTTAATTCTAGACACTTAATCCTAGCATTGAACCATGAGTTAACTACACAGTTTTGACTCAACCACCTCCCAAAAAACTCTGTGGCTACAGGAGGCTTTGTGTGGACATCTAGACACAAACCATAACACTGGATTTTTAATATCTTGTAGAATTTCCATACTATTTTCCACATAGTATAAGTACAGTATAGTATATTTTACACTATAATCCAATAGTAACTATACAAATTTATATTTTCACCAGCAGTGTACAAGGGTATGTATACTTTTCTCTGCATACTCACCGACTTTTTCTCGTCTTTTCTGATAACAGATATTCTAATGCGTATGAAGTGATTGTCCTTTGTGGTTTAACTTTGCAGTTTCCTGATTAGTGATGCTAAGCATTTTTTCATTTACTTACTGGCCATTGCTATATTTTAGATCTGAAGTGTTTCACTAAAACTCATGTGTCAGATACTTGGTCATCAGTCTGTGCTGCTTTTGGAAAGTAGTGGAACCTAAGAATTGGGGCCTTCCTAATGGGAGGAAGTTAGGTCACTGGGGTTATATCCTTCAATGAGACATTGGCACCTGGTCAGCCTCTCTCTTTACATTCTGGCCACCATGAGGTTAGCAGCCTTACTCTACCATTCACACTCCCTACTACACTGTTCTGCCTTTCCCCACAACAGTGGAGCCAACCTACCATAAACTGAAACCTCTAAATCCATGAACCAATTTAAATCTTTTCCTTATTTATAATTTTTTTTACTACCACAGTGACAAAGTTATTGACATAAACTTTTCTATTTTTTCTTTAGAAAAATATGTATTCAGGTCCTTTGTTCAATTTTGGTTGGGTTTTTATTTTTACTACTGAGTTGTTGGATTATATATATTGTGAGTCATTTGGAAATACTTTCTCCCATTCCTTAGGTTGTTCCTTCACACTATTGATTCTTTCCTGTGCTGGTAAGAAGTCTTTTAATGAAATCCTTTTTTTCCAATTTTAGCTTGTGTTGCCTATGCTGTTGGCAACACAAGCTAAAATGTGTTGCCTATCCAAAATACCAGGTCAGACCAATGGGATGAGGTTTTCCCCATGTTTCTTCTTGTAGTTTGATAATTACTTTTTTACTACTTAAGTCTTAAATTCATTTTGAGTTGATTTTGCATATGGGTTGAAACCTGGGTCCAATTTCATTCTTCTGTACATGAATAATCAATTCCCCCCTTGTTTTTTTATTGAAGATACTACCTTTTCCCCACTTGGTGTTCTTATCAACTGTGCCAGGGATCCAATGACCACATATGTGTGGGTTTATTTCTACAATCTGCATTCTGTACTGGAGTTTGTTGTTTGTACTGATGTGTTACTGTTCTGATTTCTTTACCTTCATGAAATATTATAAACTAGATAATTAAAATCAGTATCTCTGGTCTTGTTCTTGTTTCAGATTGATGTAAACATTCTAGGCCTTTTGTAAGTTTGATATATCTTTCAAGACTTTTTCTGTTTCTGTGAAAAATGGTGGAAATTTTGACTGAGATTAGGCTGAATAGGTCACTTGGTGGATATAGTTTTATTTCTTCTTGTCTCCCATGAACACAAGATCTTTCTCAATTTATTTGTATCTTCTTCAGTATCCTTTTTGATGCTTTTCAGTTTAAAATGTAGAGATTGTTTCCTCTTTGGTTAAATGTGTTTGTAAATATTTTTTGATGCTATTGTAAATAATGTTATATTTTTAAATACTTACTTGAATTTTAAAAATTGTATAAAAATGTAACATTATTCTTTGGATGTTGGTTTTGTATCTTAAAATATTACTGAATTAATTCAGTTTTTTGGTGGTGTTTTTGAGTTTTCTCTGTATATGAGCTATGTAATCTGTAAACAGAAAACCTTACTTCCTACCTGATATATGTATTCATTTATCTTTTCTGATGGTTTTGGCTAAAATTTTTAGTACTATTTTGGGTAGAATTGGTGGAAATTAGTGTACCTGTCTAGTTTCTGACCTTACAGATAATAATTTCAGCTTTTTATCATTTTGATACTATATGTTAGCATATTGTATATAATCATTAGATTGAGCATTCCTTTTTTATAACTTTATTAAATTTTTATGATGATACGATTTCACATTTTTATTTTTTAATTTTATTTATTTACTTATTTATTTGCTTTTTTCCGGTACCAGGGATTGAACTCACAACCTCATGCTTGTTAGGCAAGCACTTATGCTGCTGAGCTAAATCCCCAGCCTTTTGTTTTTTTTTTTTTTTTGCTTTTTTCCAGTACCAGGGATAGAACTTACAACCCATTTCACATTTTTAGTACTTTTGTGTTCATTAAATCATATGATTTTAAATTTTTCACTCTGTGATATATTGTATTTATCAATTTGCCTATATTAAATCATTTTTTGCACTTCAGTTGAAGGTTCTTCATGGTGTATGTCATGTGACATTGAATATAAGTTGTTAGTATTTTGATAAATAAATTAGCATTCTGTGTAATATCAGGTATATTAGTGTATATGTTGTTTATATTGTTTTTCTTATAGTATATGTATCTGGCCTTGGTATGAGGATAATGCTGCATTATAAAATTAGTTTGACATTTGTCCTCCTATTGCATTGTTCAGAAGATCTTGAGAGTAATTCTTTAAGTATCTGACCAAACCCACCAGAAAAATTAGTAGATCTCATTGTTTTCTTTGTTGGCAAGGTTTTATTGTTCCTTCCATCCATCTGCTTACATATCATGCTGTGATCAGCTTTTATGTTTCTTTGTAGCTCAGTGTTAATGGTGTGTATGTCTAAGAATCTCAGTGCTGATTTAATTTGAATTTCTCTAGTGGCCAATGATGTTGAGCATTTTTTCATGTATGTTTTAGCTATTTGTGTTCCTTATTCATTTCAGTTGCCCATTTTTATGATTGGGCCTTTTATTTTAGGGGGTCTGATTTTTTTAGTTCTTTATATATTCCAGATATAAGTCCTCTGTGGAATTGCTGTCAAAAATTTTTTCTACTTCTTTTGGTTGGTTATTTTGCTGTGTAGAAGCTTTTTAATTTAATATGATCCTCTTTGTTGTTTCTCAGAACTATTTCCTGTGCAATTGGAGTTCTGTTCAGAAAGTCCTTGCCTATGCCTTTGACTTCAAGAATTTTCCCTATTGTGTCCTTTATCTGGTTGTTTCTGTTATTGTTGTTCTTTTGTTATTTATTTTTTGAGACAGTGTCTCAGTATGCAATTCAGGTTGCCCTTGACATCACTATGTAGGCCAGGCTCAAAATTCATAACAGTCCTCCTGCCTCCACCTCCCAAGTGCTGGAATACAGGCATATGCCACCATTCCTGGCAGGTGTTTCTACTTTAACAGTTAGTTCTTAAAACCATTTTGTTTTTAGTTTATTTAGTACTTAGTGAGAAATGTTGATCTAGATTTAATCTGCACATGGATAGCCAGCTTTTCCAAAACTATTTATTAAAGAGGATATCTTTCCACAAGTGTATGCTTTTGGCCCCTTTGTCAAAGATCAAACAGGTATTTGGAGTTGTTTGTACATCCTCCCTCACTGATCTTCATGTCTTCTTTTATACCAGTATCATCTTATTTTTATCACTGGAGCATTGTAACATAACCTCAAGTCTGATTGTGATGCTGCCTGCTTTGTGTAAAAAATGCAGGGTTATTTGCTATTCTGGGTTTCTTCCAATTCTACATGACTTTTAGAATTGTTTTTTTTCCATTTCTATGAAGAATGTTGTTGCAGTTTTGATCAAAATGTGTTAAATCTTTATATCTATTTTGGAAAGATGGTCATTTTGCCTTGTGTGTGTGTGTATGTGCGTGTGTGTGTGTGTGTGTGTGTGTGAGAGAGAGAGAGAGAGAGAGAGAGAGAGAGAGAGAGAGAGAGAGACAGGGTTTGACAGTTCAGGCTGGCTTTGAACTTGCAGAAGTCTGTCTGCCTCAGCCTCCTGAGTGCTGAGCTTATAGACATGTACCACCACACCTGGTCTAGTTTCTGATGTCCTCCTCGATTACTTTTTTTTTTTTAAGAGTACTATACTTTTCATTGTGCAAGTATTTTACTTCCTTAGTTAGATTAACTCCCAGGAATTTAATTTCACGTGGGCCTATTGCAGATGGTAATTTTCTCTAGTTTCTTTGTCAGTGGGAAAGTATACATGAACATTATTGATTTTTGTTTGTTGATTTTGTATCTTACTATATTATTGAATTTGGCTATCAATTTTAAGAGTCTTTTGGGTGATCTTTTATGTAGAAAATCATGTCATCTGAAAATAATGATAATTTGACTTTTTTCTTTCCAATATGTGTCTCTTTTATTTCTTTTTGTTGACTCATTGCTCTTGCTAATTTTCAAATACTGCCTTGAAAAAAAGAGTGGTTAGAGAGGATATCCTCTGGTTTCTGGTTTTAGAGGGAATGCTTTCTTTTTTTCCATATTTAATATGAAGTTGGCAGAAGGTTTGTCATTAATGGCTTTTATCATATTGAAGTAAGTTTCTTCTATATTTTTAATGTTATTATTATTATTATTATTACTTTTATAATTATTATATGGTACTGGGGTTGAACTTGTGACCTCATGCTGGTCAGGCAGACATTGTGCCACTGAAGTATATCTCCAAACCCACCCCCCTTTTTTTTGTCTTATCATGAAAGAATGTTGGATTTTGTCAGTGGCCTTTTCTGAATCAGTTGAAATGATTATGTGTTTCTTTGTCCTTGTTCTATTTATATGATGAATCACATGCATTGATTTTTATATATTGAACCTTGCATCCCTCAGATAAAACCTATTTTGTCATGAGGTATGATTTTTTTGATGATACATTGCACTATGTTTGCCATTATACTGCTGAAGATTTTCGCATCTGTTTTCATTAAAGTGATTGGTTTATACAGTGGTACCTCAGTTGACAAATGCATTTGTTTGCAAAAATTTTGACTCACAAACAGAAATGTTCAGCAAAACTTTTTCTCTGTCAGCTGATGAACATGATCATGGCCATCTTTCCTGCAAGCACCATGAATGTGACCATCTTTTCCAGACTTGAGGATTGAATTAAGTTCATGAACCGAGACACAGCTGCAGTTCTTGTTTTTATTTTGTTAGCTCTTTGTCTGGTTTTGGAGTCAGCAAATGACTTTGAGAACATCCCTTCTCTTTCATTTTCATTAAAAAACTTGAGGAACATTGCTGATAGAAGTTCCCTGAAGATTTTGTAGAAGTCAGCAGTAACCCATCCAGACATGGGCTTTTCTTAGTTCGTAGGTTGTTGCTCTTCGGTTTATTGTGTTATTGGATTACTCAGGGTTTTAAAATCTTTTTGTTTCAGTTTTGGTATTTCATAAATATCTAGGAATCTAGCCATTTCTTCTGAATTCTCTAATTTATTGGAGTACAGCTTTGTGAAGTGTGATTAGTAATTTTTTTTATTTTGAAAGTGCCCACTGTGATTTCATATTTTTCATTTCAAATTGCTTTCATTTGGATCTTTTCTCTCCTCTTTTTGTTTTGATTGCATAAGCATTTGCCTGTTTTCTTTATCCTTTCAAAAAACCAAATTTTAGACTCACTTATTCAATGAATTTTTGGTGAGGATCTCATTGCTTTTTGTTCTGATCTTTATAATCTTTGTATTATCTTTGAGTTTGGATTGTCCTGGGGTTTTTTTGGACTTTGTAGTACATCACTAAATTACTTGTTTAGGCTTGCTATGTTTTTATAGTGTGGGCATCATGAGTATAAACTTCCCTATTAGAATTGTTTTTATTGTGTACCATAAATTCCAGTAATTCTTTTAGCTTTTGAAATTGTCTCGCTCCTTCCTTGATTTGTTCTGGAATCCATCATTTGGTTATGAATGTATTATTCAGCTTCCATGCATTTGCATAATTTCAGTGTTTTCTTTTGTTATTGACTTATAATTTCATTACAATATTGTCTAATAATATACATGGTATCATTTCAGTTCTTTTACATTTACTTAAGATTGATTAACTGTCCAGTATATGGCCTATTTGGGGAAAAATTCCATTTTCTACTGAAAAGAATGTGTATTCTGTTGGTTGGTAGAACAATCTGTAGGTAGCTATTAAGTCAATTTATTTGAAAGTTTTGTTCAACTGTAGTATTTGCTGACTTTTTCTCTAGTTGATGTATTTATTTGTGATAATAGGGTGTTGAGGTTCATCAGTATGCTTGTGTTTATCTTTAGCTTATCTTTTTTGTCCAGTAGTACTTGTTTTTCAAAGTTGGGTGTACTTTTGTTTAATGCATATTTGTTAATAGTTGTTACTCTTCCTATTGGATTGTTCTTTTATCCAATGTGTAGTGGCCTTCTTTGATATGTGGTGCCTCTTTTGATCTGTTTTGGCTTGAAATTCAGTTTGTTTAAATAAAAGGGAGCTACACTTTCTTTTGTAGGGGTTCATGTCACTTGGAAATTGTTTTCCATTGTTTGATTTTTAGCCTGTGAGTTTCTTTTTAAATAAAATGTATTTCCTGTTTACAGCACACTATTGGATTTTATTTCCTGATCCATTCTGCCAATTTGTTGTATCTTTTGATGGGGAAAATAAAACTGTTAACATTGAGAGTTATTACTGATACAAATTGACTTATTCCTATCATTAGCTTATTTTTCTGTTGTTGATTTCCTTTCTTTTGTACGTAACTGCTCACCCTGCTTGTCATTCTATTAGAAATTTTGTCATTGTTAGATTCATTGTCTCTTTCTAAGGTATTGTTGGGAATTATTTGGAGTGGTGGTTTGGTGGTCATGAATTTTTAAAGAGCTTTTTATTGAGAAAATACTTTGTTTCTCCATTACTTTCAAAAGATAATTTTGCAGAGTATGTTAGTCCATGACAGTTTTCTTTTAGTGCTGACACACTTCACTATAAAACTCTCAAGGGTGTTGAGGTTTGTATTGAGAAATCTTCTGTAATTGTGATGGATTTTTCTTTGTTATTTATTGCTTTTCTCTATTTTTAATACTGTGTTCTTATGTTAGAGTTTCTGAATTTTGACTGAAATGTGTCATGGGAAAATTATTTTCTGATTGTCTCCATTTGTCTATGAAGGCTCAAGATCATCTTTTTTATAGCTGAGTAATATTCCATTGTATAAAAATGCCACATCTTTTTCATCCACACTGAAGTAGATGGGCATTTTGGTTATCTTCAAGATTTAACTATCACAAATTGTGCCGCTATGAACATGGGTGCACATATATCACTGTGATAAGAACTTTTCAGTTCTTCTGGGAAAATACTTAGCAAGGGAATAGCTGGATTGAATGGGGCTTCCAATCCTAGTCTTCTGACTTGTGTTCCAATCCTAGTCTTCGAATCCATATGGATTTCCATAATGGTTGCACCAGTCTACATTCCCACCAAAGTGGAGCAGTGTTCCCTTTTCCCCACACCCTCACCAACATTTGTTATCAGTTGATTTCTTGATGACTGCTATTCTTTCCAGAGTGAGGTGAAATCTCAATGTTGTTTTAATTTGCATTTCTTTAATGAAGAATGATGGTGAACATTTCTTCATGTATTTATTTGCCATTTATATATCTTCCTCTGAGAACTGTGTGTTCATCTCAGATGCCCATTTTTGGAGAGGGTCTTTGATTTGGGGGGCTTGATGTTTTTCAATTCTTTATATGTTCTGGATATAAGTCCTTTGTCTGAGGGACTGCTGGATAAAATTCTTTCCCACTCTGTGGGCTTTCTTTTCACTCTGTTGGTGATTTCTTTTGAAGTGAAGAAATTTTTCAATAAAATGATATCCCAATTGTTGATAGTTTGAAGTGTTTCCCATGTGGTTTGCGTTTTGTTCATAAATTCTCTGCCTACCCCTATGTTTCCAAGAGTTCTACCTACCTTGTCTTCCAGTAGATTTTAGTGCTTCTTTTTTAACATTTAGGTCTTTGATCCATTTAGACTTTAGTTTTGTACATGGTGATAGGCTTGGATCTAGTTTCCGTCTTAAGCATGTGGAAAGCCAGTTTATTTCTAACACCATTTATTAAAGAGGCTATCCTTCTTCCAGTGGACATATTTAGCCCCTTTGTCAAATATCAGGTGGCTGAGTGTTTTTGCAGTTGTGCTTGCATCTTCTGATCTGTTCCATTGATCCTCAGGTCTATTTCTTGGCCAGTACCATGCTAATTTTATCACTGTGGCTTTATAGTACTCTTTCAAGTCAGGAAGTGAGATGTCTCCTGCCTTGCTTTTTGTTGCCCAGAATTGCCTTTGCTATTCAAGATTTCTTCTGTTTCCAGATCAATTTTAGGAGTGTTTTCTCTAGATCTGTGAGTTATGTCAATGGTATTTTGGTTGGAATTGCATTAAATCTGTATAGGAGTTTTGGGAGTATGGCCATTTTCACAATGTTGGTTCTTCCTAGCCAAGAGCATGGACTATCCTTCCATTTTCTAATATCTTCTTCAGTCTCCTTTTTCAGTATAGTACAATTTTCAGAATATAGGTCTTTTACATTTTTAGTTAGGTTGATTCCTAAGTATTTCATTTTTTTAGATGTTATTGTAAAAGGCAATATTTCCATAATTTTACTCTCAGCGAGTTTTTTGTTTGTGTACAGGAATGCTATTGATTTTTGAGCAGTGACTTTGTATCCAGCTACACTGCTGAACTTGTTTATTACCTCTAGTAGTCTTTTAATGGAGTTTTTTTGGTCTTCTTTATAGAGTATCATGTCATCTGCAAATAGTGATAATTTAACTTCTTCCTTCCCTATTTTTATTCCTTTTATTTTTCTCTCTTATGTGATTGCCCTTCCTAGTGTTTCCAGAACTATATTGAAAAGGAGTTGTGATAGTGGACATCCTTGTCTTGTTCCTGATTTTAAAGTGAAAACTTTCAGTATTTGTTCATTTAGTATAATGCTGGCTGTTGGTTTGTCATAGATGGCCTTTATAAGGTCGAGGTAGGCACCATGTATTCCAAGTTTCTAAAGGGTTTTTATCATGAACATGTGTTGGACTTTACTGAGAGCTTTTTCTGCGTCTATTGAGATGACCATGTGGTTTTTGTTTTTGGCTCTGTTGATGTGGTGTATTACATTTATAGATTTGCATATGTTAAACCACCCCTGCATTCCTGTAATGAACCCCACTTGGTCATGATGCATAGTCTTCTTGATGATTTGCTGCATTCTATTTGCCAGTATTTTACTGAGAATCTTTGCACCAATGTTCATTAGTGAGATGGGCCTATAGTTCTCCTTTTTTGTTGGATCTTTCTCTGGTTTTGGTATCAGAGTAATATTTGCCTCCAGGCAAATATTGAGAAGATTGCTTTCTTCTCAATTTCGCTGAAGTGTTTAAGGAGTATTGGCATCAAATCATCTCTAAATTTCTTGTAGACTTCAGTGGTCCATCAGGACCTGGGCTTTTCTTTGTTGGTAAGTTTTTAATTACATTTTCAATTTCATTAGCTAATACTGGGTTGTTCAAAATTGCTATGTCTTCTTGGTTGAGCTTTGGTAGCTCATATGTTTGTAGAAATCTGTCCATTTCCTCTGTGTTTTCCACTTTATGTGAGTAGAGATTTTCAAAGTAGGTATTCATGATCTTTAGAATTTCCATGGGATTTGTAGTAATTTCCCCCTTTTCAGTTCTTATGGCATGAATTTGGGTTTTTTTTTCTTTTTCTTGATAAGGTTAGCTAGGGGTTTGTCAATTTTGTTTATTCTTTCAAAAAACCAGCTTTTCAATTCATTAATTCTTGGTATTTTTTTTGTTTCAATTTTATTGATTTCTGCTCTAATCTTTACAATTTCCTCTCTTCTGTGAGCTTTGGGGTTACCTTGCTCTTCTTTTTCTAGAAGCTTGAGATGAAGCATTAGGTTGCTTATTTGTGCTCATTCTGTTTTCTTGATATGACAGTTTATTGCTATAATTTCCCTCTTAGGACCGCTATCATTGCATCCCACAGATTACAGTATTTTGTTTCTATATTTTCATTGAATTGTAGGTATTGCTTTATTTCTTGTTTTATTTCATCTATAGCCCACATGTTGTTCAAAAGGTTGTTATTTAATTTTCATGTATTTATGCAGGTTTTGCAATTTCTTTTGGCATTAATTTCCAATTTTAGTACACTATGGTCAGATTTTATGCGTGGGATGATTTCAGTACTTTTGCATTTACTTAATGTTTTATGGGACAGTATATGGTCTGTTTTGGAAAATGTCCCATTCACAGCTGAGAAGAATGTATATTCTGATATGGTTGGGTGGAACACTCTGTAAACATATACTAAGTCCAGTTGCTCACAGGTATGATTCAGTTCTGTTATTTCTTTGCTGACTTTTTGTGTTTGTGACAAAGGGCTGTCAGGATTCCCTGTTATAATTGTGTTCTTGTGTATTTGGTTTTTCATGTCCATTATTATCTGTCTTATATAGTTGTGTGCTCCTGTATTTGGTGCATATATATTTATAATTGTTAGTTCTTCCTCTTGAATTTTTCCACTAACAAGTATGTAGTGACCTTCTCTATCTCTTTTAATCATTTTAGGTTTAAAGTTCACATTGTCCACAAATAGAATAGCTACTCCTGCTTTTTTCTGTGTTCCTGTTGCATGGAATACTGTTTTCCATCCTTTAACTTTTAATCTATGAGTTTCCTTTTGGGTCAGATGTGTTTCTTGTATACAGCATATTGTGGGATCATGTTTCTTGATCCATTCTGTCAGTCTATTTCTTTTTATAGGTGAATTGAGGCCATTTACATTTATGGATATCACTGCTATATACTGGCTTGACTTTGCCATGTTATGTTCCAGTTGTTTCTTTCTGCTTTTCCCCTTATTTAATTGCTTATCCTACCTGGTAGTTTCTTTCTGTTGTTGTTTTGGGGATTGTGGTCATTCTGTCTAGTATGTCTTTCAATACTCTTTCTAGGGTTGGTTTGGTAGATGTGAATTTCTTCAGTTGTTCTTTGTCATGGAAATATCTTGTTTCTCCATTAAATTTGAATATAAGTTTTTCTGGCTACATCAGTCTTGGTTGAAGGTTGTTTTCTTTCAGGGCTTGAAATACCTCACTCCAAGCTCTTCTTGACTTGAGGGTTTGTGCTGAAAAGTCTGCTGTGATTCTCATGGGCTTTCCTTGATAGATGAGTTGTGTCTTTTGTCTAACAGCTTTTAGTATTCTGTTTTTATGCTGTATGTCTGAGATGTTAATTATTATGTGTCTGGGTATGGATTTATGTTGACTGTGACCGTTTGGTGTTCTATATGCCTCACTTATCTGCGTATGAGATTCTTTCCCCATGTTTGGGAAATTTTCTGCTATTATTTCTGTAAATATTTTACATATGTCATTTGCATGGACTCTTGTATTTTCGTTAATGCCCATTAATCTTACATTGTTGCTCTTGGCATCATCATGAAGCTTCTGGGTTGTTATTTCATGTTGCTTTGTTATTTTTAAAAGTTCTATCCTTTCCTGGTGACTAATTGTGATCCTGTCCTCAAGGTCTGAAATCCTATCCTTAGCTTCCTTTAGGCAGTTTTGCATGCTTTCAATAGAATTTTTGTTTCTTAGACGCCTCTGAGTTTTTTTCATAAATTCTGCTTGTTTTCTATATTGTTCATTCCAAGTTTCAATCAGTTTCCCCTGTTCCTGTATGTTTTTCTCTATTTCTTCTTTAGCTGCATTCAACAACTCCTTTACTAAGGTTGTTATTTCTATCTTTACATGGGAGAGTACTTCTAATTTGATTTCCTCAATAGTCTGATAGAGTTTTTTTTTATTTCCCTCTCTATCTTTTCAGAGATTCCTGGTGTGTTACTTTTGGGATCCTCTATTTCAATGTCTCCTGTATTTGCTTCTGATCAACTAAATGTTTGAGACTGCATTTTGATTTTTCATTTTGCCATTTTCACTCTGCCTCATATTTTCTGTGTGTAGGAGGGGATCACCCACACTCTTTTCAGACTCACCAATGTCTTACAGTTAGTTGGAGAGGGCTTTACTACTGGCCATATTTATCCACTATACGCCTCTATTTTAGGGGCATACTCACCACACTGACACAGGTAATCCACTGTAGTCCAAGGTTTGCCACTTGGGAGTAGAGTTCCAAGTTTTTCACACTGACTGGAGCCTGCTGAAGTCTTCTGATGTTCCCAGTGTCAGGGTGGGCTCACAGGGGAGGTCCCAGGCAGCTTAAGCCTGACACGGGCTTCCGCAGTGTTCCTGGTGGCAGGGGGGTCCACAGGGGAGGTCCCAGAAAGCTTATGCCTGACATGGGCTTCTTCAATGTCCAGGTGGCCGGGCCGGTCCACAGGGGAGGTCCCAGTCAGCTTACACCTGACATGGGCTTCCGTAATGTTCCTGGTGGCAGGGGGTGTCCACAGGGGAGGTCCCAGGCAGCTTATGCTTCACCTAGGCTTCCGCAATCTAGGCCTCTTTTTCATATTAAGATGTCTCTCATTAGTTGGTCACTGATAATAATATCTCTGTCTACTAGCATGAGATTCTCCCCTCACATTGATCATTTCTGCCGCCCACACTCTCACTGGAATTTTCATCTCTTGAATTTCTATTAGGACTCCATTTATGAATTCTAATTCTTTTCTATGCCATATATTTTATGTTTTTTCAGCTTTTCTGTCTTTTCACTAGTGTCTTCTTTAGACTTGCTGAAAATTTTAACTGATCTAGTATCTTGATATTTATATCTTCTGTTATCTTGCCAATTGCCAATTGTTATGTTTTGTTATATCCCCTAATAACAAAGTGGATACTTTGGGATGTGAAGCTTTTGATTTCCTCCCTTTTGATGCCTTATGAATTATCTTTGTGGGAGCTGAGAGTTTTGGGAGGCATTCTTTTGCTATGCTTTATTTTTGGCTTATCTTTTTATGCTTTTTTGTTTGTTTGTTTTGTATTGAGGCTTGTTGTTAATTATAGTGGAAAGATTTGTTTCTAGTATTGTATGGAGACCACTGCAGTTAATGTCTACTCATCAGTGGTGTTCTCATTGTGTGGCTAACTACTGGCCTTTGCTTATGTCTTAGAATCCAAACACCTCCACTGACTTGAGATGGGAAGTTGCAGTGTGTTTTGCCAATACTCAGTTCTCCTGAAATAGTCGATGGTATTTTAAATGACCTCTAGGTAACCTAGATATTGGCATCTCAAGAAAACCTTAATAGTAACAGCTGTGACACCTTAGCTATAGTAATAAAATCAGCTTCAATGATAGCAGTAGGTACAAACTGAATATTGACAAGCCCTGTGGACCAATAAAGTACCACATTGTCCATAGATAACAGATCCATAATTATTGTATGAACACTAAGACAAACCTGATATTGATACAGTGTTGACCTCAGTAAACAGCTATTAAATAGAACAACTTTTCTTCTAATAAATATATCCCTGTATTAAAGATAAGTAAACTGTTTATCTAGAGATTAATAAAGATTAAGTAATTCTGTAGAAAGGGATAGGGAAATGGGTAATGGAAAAAAAAGCAAAATTAGAAACATTAATTGATAGAATATGAGGAGATAAAAGTAAGATAGAGTGTCCTGTCAAGGACAATGGGCTGTCGGACTTAGTGTCAGCAGTTGTGCGGACTCTCTCATGTGGTTGGGGACACCACTCTGGGACTGCTCTCTAGCACTGTGTATATGACTATGGTGCCTGCTGCAGGTCTGCTCTCTCCTACGTGGGATGGGCACCTCTTAGGGTCAGCCCTCTCATGAGGGATGGGGCATTGCTCCAGGTCTAGGGAACTTTGTTGATCCTAAAAAACTCAAATATTAAAAAAAGAGTCCCTATTCTCATTAAATATGTGACTAAGTAGAAAAATAAGAGGAGATACATTATTGTTAGAGTTGATTTATGCAGTGAACAAACTAAAATCCTTTTCTCTGCCGGACATTATATTTCATTAACACCTATTTTAAACCTTTTATAAATTATTTTTCCTTAGACTAAAATATGCATATATGAGGAAAATAGAGCAAATGAAGTTTGCAGCCTGCCCAAAAGCTATCTGACAAATAAAATCAGAGATAGGACTAAAATTTTTTAAATCTTGCACCTGGGATCTACTATTTATGGTTTTATTTGAAGCCTTAAAAAGTAGTTAAAAGTAGATGGATAAATGACTGTTGCAATGAAAGGGATCAATAAGATGCCTTAATGAACAGTGGAATTTTCAGATCCTTTTTAATTCACTCAACTGAACAACTTTTGACCTATCATTAGAATTTCTGATTTCTCCTGGGCTCTGTTGATTTTAAATACATAGTACTTCCAAAGTTCTGAGAAGGGCAAAACAAAAAAGCAGCTTATCATATTGGCCAGGAAAGATCTGTATTTCCCTAGAGCAAAGGAATGAACCTTTAAATTTCAAGAAGCTTAAGATATTGAGTCCAAACATTCACATACCAGTGGAAAAAATGCTAATAAAGGGAGTATAACCTGCAGAAAGTACATTCACAGCCTTAATTCCATGTCATCCATCTTCATCAGGAGAAAATGTTGCCATAGCATACAGGAGCAGTTCAACTTTCTCACTTGCCCTGGGACCAGGAGAACACAGTAGGAATGATTGACCAATTAAAGCAACATAATCTATATGGGGAAGGAAGAGGAGACTGTGTATTTAGTAAAGGCCATTTTTAATGTGCCTGTGGAAGCTGTGCCAGCTGTTTAATGGATACCTTGGCTGCATGAAAACAGCAGGAAGCTATATTACACTTTAGATGCTACCCTTTAGGTGGCCTCCTGCCACCGATTTTGCTGAGAAGCATGTTATACAGATAAAACAGGTACTATTTTTCAAGGAACTCTGGCTTGTGCTAGCATAGCATTCTTTTTAATGCTTTTTCTCTTTACTCAAAAATTCTCTGGTTGGGGAGAACTGAGATACTGCTAAGAAGAGCATTTAGCATTCTATGTAAATAGCTCATCTGCCTTCCAAGAAACTGTCTTGTATTTGATTTGCGGCCAGCTCGAGTAACTAAACAGTTCAGGCCAAAGTGATTTTTAAAGGTAAAAGGAGGGAAGTTCCTTGGAGGCCTAATTACGAATATTTTATAATAACTTATCTTCGTGTACATTGAGTGACTCTGAGATGTTTAGTTATTTGCACCAAAAAAAAGGCTTTTAAAAGTTTTTTCCTTGTTTTCTTTGTTTTGCTGCTGAATTCTCAATTATTTCTTCACTAATTTTCCCTTCAGCTGTGACTTATCTGCCATTAAACCCATTAATTTAATTTTTGATTTTAATTATTCATATTGAGGTTCTTTTCCCCCATCTCTTTAGTCATTGTTTATAGTTTCTCACTGAGGACTGTGTCCACCATTTATTTCTAGTTTTTCTGTGTTTTATACCTCTAGGTTTAGAACATTATAAAATAACATGTATAAAATAGGTTGTCATGTTACAGCACATTTTTAATGAATTTGACTATCCCCAGTATTTACAGACAAATGTAAGAAATTTTACATAATAAGGTGATAATAGAATTGCATGTTTATAAATAACATTTAAATTCTTTTTGCAGTTTTCAGTGTTCTGTTTTAGATTTCTGCTGACTTTTCCTAACTTTACTTGGTGCTAAGCTCTGTCCAGTTTATGATGCTTCACTTGCAGTGGGCATTCTTCTGTTTTTATGTCATAGCCTTCATGGGGTGAACCTTCTGCTTAGAATGTTCTCCCCTTTCTAGGCACATTTCTAATATAAAAATTATTCTTTTATTATTTCCTTTTTTATAACGCTTGGCATTTTTTAGAACTCATATTTCATAATTATATAGGATTATGGTTAACAAATGACTTGCTCTTCCATTGAACTGTGCAGGCTCCATGAACAGAAAATTCATCTATCATTATTGCTTCAATAAATATTCAAACTGATAAATAACAGCATAGCATAAGAATATTTTCAGTGTCATTTAATCTAAAATTAGGACAATAATTAGCAGGTGCATTTTCTGTTAGAAGTTAAATGAGAATAAATTATTAATGAAAGAGATAGAGTGAAAAACTAGTCATACTTTCCAACACCAGGTGTGAAATGTTCACATGTATACTTCAGCAAAATTCTAAAAAATATCCATATTCTGTATAATTAACTAATATACACTAATAAATTTCTATTAAATTGCCAAATGATGCATATGACATATCTAATTTATAAGTAGTTGAGATAATAAATGAAAGAATATAAATGTCTCTTTGAAGACAATTTGAGCTGATAACAGAAGGATAGGATGGAACTGAATATATGAAATGTGAAGTAAGAGCAAAAAATTCAATGGAGAAAAAGAATAGGCATTGCAGAAACTGAAAGAAAGCTGTAGATAGCTTAGGTTTAGAAACCGAATAGCTTAAGTGAGAGAATACTGATTAAGTGGCCAAGAACCCTGAAAGCTGAAATATTAATGTTATGTCCTGAATATTTGTATCCACCAGGAAACTCACATGTTGAATCCCTGACCCCATTGTATCCTTATTTTGAGCCAAGACCTCTGAAGGGATGATGGTTAAATGAGGTCTTAAGAGTGGGATCCTAATCTATCAGGGCTGGTTCCCATATAATGAGACATCAGAATTCTCTTCCTCTTCTTTCTCCCCCTCTTCTTCCTCCTCCTCTTCCTATTCTTCCTCCTCTTCCTTCTTCATCTTCTTTTCTTCTCCCCTCCTTCATTCTTTTTCTGTCTCTTTTCTATTTAAGTACACAGGGAGAAACCAGCTATTTGCGTGGCAGTAAGAGAAATTAATGTATCTGAACTTTGAAACTTGGACTTTTTACCCTTTAGATCCTATGCAAAAATAAATTTCTGTTTAAACCATTCAATATTAATTTGTTACAGTTGTTTGAGCATACTGAGACAGTCATATCAAAAAGACAAAATTTTTTTTCTTTTCTTTTCTTTTCTTTTCTTTTCTTTTCTTTTCTTTTCTTTTCTTTTCTTTTCTTTTCTTTCTTTTTGTACCAGTAATCGAACTCATGACCTCATGATTGCCAGGCAGGTGCTGTGCTACTGAGCTCCAGTTTGTCACCAATTTGACAATTCTTTCCTAAAAGTGGTGAAAAACTGTTGAGTGATACTATGTCCTGATTTAAAACTATTGGATCTTTCAGGGGTTTTTTTCAGGTTCTTTTAGGAAATATGTATGCTTTCTAATATTTAGAATAGGTCTCAAAATAAGAAATTTTTATACTACCTGTTACCACTGTAAGTTCCTAAATTACTCTGCTATAATATTTGGGCTAGAAGAGAAAGAATACATAAGAATATACGCTCATAGAAGTCTCTACCTTCTCTTCTACGTAGTTTGATACTCTCCTTACATCAAAACAACCCCAATGATACTCTAATGGGAAGAGCACCCAATCTGATAGCTAAATCACACAACACAATGTTGTATATAACAGAATAACTCAACAGTAGAACTGAAGATCTAAGGGACTGTTACCAATGTATCGCACTGATATACTTGCTTAATTTTAATTGACATACCTTTCTCATGAGCCACATATGTTGAATAATAACTATAAATAATATATATTTCTAAATTTCCTTAGTCTATTTAGCAAGTTCTCTAATATAATAAGCTATAATTGTATGATAGGTGGATAATAGTCACTCCTAAAATGTGGATTTCTAATAGTGTATTTCAAAAGCTAGCAAATAACCCTTATGCTACAAATTGAAGTTAATTTATCCACATGACAGTGACACTATCATGAAATATTTTGAAAGTAAATTATCACATGTATGATATAACAATTTTTAATCTGTGGACATGGTACAGTTTTGTTATGCTAATAAAAGATGATGTTGTTAGCAGTTGAGAGAATAGGGGATGGCAGAGGTGTTTGGGGAAGATCATTTAAGGAAATTATATAAACTGTGTTGCCAGAGAGGCAGTTTTTGATAGAGAGAATTTGCAAGATTTGAGGGTTTTTTAAGATGCAAAATTAATCTACTGAAACATTCAGTACCATTAGGAAGTTGGAACTATCAAGAAACATTTCTATATTTAACTAGGCCAGATAGATGGATGGAGGTGATGTTTACTGAGATGAAGGCCATTGGTAAAGCCTAGTTGCAGGTAGAATAATATGATTATAGATTTAGGCCTATTATTTCTTAGACCTATTGCTATTTTTGTAAGATACTAGGAGAAACATTAAGAGATCATTTTAATGTAGTATTTCTTGTAACAAATAGGGCTTGTATATGAAGAAGCAATTTGAGAGTCATCTATTGTCCATTATAATTATGTTTATTACTATAGTTCAGTATACTTAGGGAACGTTGAAACAGTTATATCATAAGACAGTCTTTGGATGAACAACTTCTCCATGTGTTAGAGGAGTATGAATTTATGAAATAGCCATAAAGTTGAGAAAAAAACTCAGTGAATCATAGAAGCTAATTGAAGAGAGGATTTCCAGAACAAAGAAACATCATTGGCATTATTGAAGTGGAAATCAAGGGAATGATCTAAAAATTTCACTTGAGAGTGAGAGGTCACTGACTTTTGTGCTATTGACTTATGGAGAATAAGAAAATAAAGCAATAGAAACTGGATGGCATGAAAGAATGAGCACATGTTTGGAAAGTGAACAAGGTTTTTTTTTTTTTTTGTCTTTGGTTTTTTTTTTTTTAGAAGTTTCTGAACCTTAAACCCTTTCCCATTAGTCAGTGTTCCTTCATACTGCCCTTCTCTGATATGTAATAGTCCTATGTTGTATACATATTCCCACAGCATAAATCATTCTTTTGAGTTAAAGTATGGTTCTGAGACTTTTTTGGAGCCAAGTAAATCAGAGTTACATAGAAAATTTCTAGCATTGTTTAGCTGAGACAACTGTGTTGTATTATCAGTATTTTTGTACTTGTCCAGTATTTTGGCAATTTTATATAGGCTCTTAAGATAATGAGTCACAATGGTTAGAAGACATATATAAAAGAAGAGTTTCATAATGTAGATAACTTCCATTTATTTATGAAAAACATGCTTATAAAGCCTGCCTACTATTGACTTGCCCATTATTTGTTTCAAGAATTTTTAAATTTTGATTTTTTTGTGATGTGACATGAAGTTACAGGTGTTACAATATCATGAACTCTGAAATAAATACAAGAAATGATTTCACACAGGATATTGTTAATTCTAAATATAGTTACACTCTTAACTATTTTAGCCCTGATTATTTTGTATCTATCTTGTCTCATACATTTTAATTTTTTCTGGAAGAAGTCCCTGAGGACTATCTCGTATTATTTTATAGTAACATTAAAATCAAATTTTATAATGATAGCTATGTGATGTTCAGTTGAGATGGAAAGGTAAAGCATTGGAAAAAGCCAGAGAGGTTTATTCCAATATGAGATTTATGTAGCACTATCACATGTGCTGTATTTATGAATTTGATGTAAAAGGAGATTCTCTGGATTTATTTATTGACTATTTTAAAAACTAAATTTTACTTTTGATATATAGAGGAAATTTTTTAATAAACTTTTCTACTCCCACACCCCTTTTATTCTCAATCCAGCTGAACCTGTTTAAGAACTTAGCTTATGCATCAATTACTGCAGGAAATTTTTCAGGGGCTTTTTCAGAAGAAAAATGTGTTTTACTTTGATTACCTAGCATTCTGATCATATCTGAACTGAAACTTTATGATTGTCTCCCTCTCCTGCTAATTGAGCATTCTATTCTTACTCTCCTGTTTCGGTCACTGTTTCATAACTATTCTTACTCTGTCTACAGTTTTGTAACTTTACTGTTTAGCAGACTGCAATCATATAACAGGAGTTTAACTAAATTATCTTTAAGTAACAAAGTAATCAGTGCAGTTTAATGTCTACTTTTTCATGCAGTTACCACTTTGAAAAGACGACTTACCGCTCTGGCAAGTTGTAGGAAAAGTGTGTTTGTGTTGATCCTTCAAGAATCACAGTTGCCCCTAGGCCTGACTTCTCTGGCAATGTAACACATTTATGTGAAGCTTTAAATACAGAAACTGAATGTTAGAGGTGGAATAAACTACTGAAAATCCAGACCACTGGGCACTTAGCGAATGTTCCCACTCTTAAACTACCTGTAGTCCCATGGTGGACATGGGGGAGGGGTGGATTCAGTGTGGATTCCACCTATGTCTAGTAATAACTTCCTCTTACTCTTAGGGAGCCAATGTTGTGATTCTAGATATCAAAGGATTTTGGTTGCTCAAATATCTCTACTCAGTTACATGTATCATTATATAATTAGTTTGTAATAGAGAAATATATATATGAGTTGGTTTTCCACTCCTACCTCAATTAAAAGACAAAACTATAAAAGGAAAATAAGAAGTCTGTGTGTTTACTATATCCTGTGCCCACTTCTATTTCTGTATACTTTGTTCCTCAGCATACACTTACCATGTTAGATCATGAGTGGGTAGTGATTAAAAGAGTGCCATAACAGCAAAGGGCAGTTTAAAGTTATCTCAGTGTCTTTCAAATCTGATGAGTTGGATTTGAGAAATGTAGAAAAAATCTGTACAAGAAAGCCTACTGTTCTGTCATTAGCAATGATTTTAAACTGTGTTAACTATGTTTGTATAAAAATTATTTTCAATATAATCTCACTTTCCAATTAACATATTCAAATAGTTATAGTCTAATAACTTAGTTTCAGAAAGTTCTGTAACATATACTAATTCTAAAAAAGAGAATGCCTTTTTAGTGTATGATTGCATTGGGAGTCATTTAGAAATGTCTCTCAAACTAGAATTTTAATTGGAAATTTTGGGATTTCAGAATAATCTGTGTTTTAAATTTCTGTTACATGTTTTTAATAAATAACCTCTTTTAGGCTTGCTTTCTTGTTTATTGTCCTTCCCCCAGAAGCTTAATAAGACTAAAAGAAACATCAGTGGAGTAAAGCAAGCATTTTGCCCCAAGGTTTGGCAAAGCTCATCGTGTCTTTCTGTTTCACTGAGGCATCTATGGGGAAGAGAAATCAGTTTGCTAAAGTTGGCCCCTCTGGCCACTTCCAAATACTGAATCTGAAATGGAAGGGGAAAAAAAAAGGTAAAACACCAACCTGTTGTTAAAAGTTTTCAAAATGCTTCTGAATTTTTATGAAAACTATAAAGAAGAAAAAAGTCACTGAAAAACAGCTCTGCACTGATAAACAGCTTACAGAGATACCACAGTTACTACTTCGGTACTGTGAAGTACTCTTCTTACCGAATGGAATTTCTCTGCAAATGTTCTCTAAGCTGCACAGGTGATGGTAATAACAAAAGCCTTCCTGATAATGGTTTAGTTTATGGATGTACTTTGAGAGGAATTTAGGAGAGCAGACATGTCTAAGATGAAAATATAAAAATCTTATGATTTCAGAAGCAAGGAGGAAGGGATTAACTTTCATTGTTAAATATTATGATCTTAATTTGGAATTTCATGAAATTAAGTCTAAACTATACCCTATTGGCCTAAAGGAAACAGATTGTGTGTTTTAAAATTTAAATATCTTTGATATGTAAAACTTAAATATTTTAATGATTCTTCACTTTTATCTAAGTATATCAGTAATATGCTTACATTAAAAGCAGGAATGACTTGTACATTTTCAGTGAGAGTTCCAAATTATACAATGAAGAGTCATTCATGCAACTCTAATGGCCTTTGCAGAATCATGGTTTCTTTCTATTCCTGGAGCATTTAATGACCAAAGGTGGATGTGGAGAAAGAGAAACTTTTGCTTAAATATTAAAACTGCACAACTTAGAATCACATAATGAAGATCAGAGTTAATTGCTTCTGTAAGTATTATTAAGAAACCATGGGTTTATCCTTGGTTTCTTGAGTCATGTATTAAAAATTTCTGCTGGAAATAATTTGTTTTGTGAAATGCATCCTGTAACTGTGAAGACACTGGGAATGGATGCAATGTTGCAACAGCATTGGGAATCCAGAGCAACAGCGTTGGGAATCATTTCATGTTTCCCTAATTGTTTTCTGGAAAGCCTCAATGCATAATGAAGATATATGCCAAGCACATACACACACACACACACACACACACACACGCAAACAAGGCATGCCAAGTTTGGAAAGCACTGTATGCCATCCTTCTCAGCACTGTATGCCATCTTTTATTAACACAAAGAGGTTTGAAAACTTCTTAATAAAATTTTGACATTTTAATCATCTTGTTTCCCCCCCCCCACCAAACTTACATGGTCTTTTTTTTTTCTTGAATGAGCAGTTGCTAGTTTAAGTAGAACTACTGAAATGGGCACATGTTTTTTAGGAAATCTTGATATGAGTTCACTTTACAAATTGGAATTAGCAATGAGCTAGAAAGTCCATCTACTTTAAAGTTCAAGAAGTAAGTTCTTGCATTGTTGTTTATATGTAAGTTCTGAGATTCCATTAGTATGAGGTTCATCTACAGAAGTTGTGGAAAAGAAATGTGGTCCTGCTTTGCAAAGCTAAGAATTACTTGCAGAAATATGACTATACCAAGGTACTAACATATTTTGGGACTTTCATTAGCAAACTGCACACATTCATTCCCTTAATATTTCTCATTGAAACTTTTAATGTAACCTTATACATAAATTTTATTTCCTGTAGACATCTTTCCCTGGAAATTTGCTTCCATATACAGTAAGTCTCTAACTCATGAACATGCAAATTGTGAACTTTCACAGATACCAACGGATCTTACTTAACATTGGGAACATTGCTAGATCTGAACAAATCACAGTAGCTCACAAGTCTGCCAGATATTGTCACAGTTGTGCTCTGTGTGCTTACTGTATAGTGTGATAGTGTACATTGTACAATGCACTTGAAGACTTGCTATATATGTATATTTGGTTCTTTATGCTTTACACTGTATATTTGTATCAAAGGTGTATAAGACTCACTTTGTTGGACTTGCAAATGAATCCAACTTAACGAACATTCTCCATGAGCAGAACTCATTGCTAGGTCTAGAACTTACTATAATGCCTTAACTGCAGGTTTGACCATGTGACTCACATTCTCAATGCTTTCCTATATTATTTTATCAGCAAAATCTTTGTTTCTAAAATTCATCATGATTAAGGTTTCTTTCTGTTTTTTCGATCAGGTTAGAGGAATATTCTACATATTTGATCACCACTGATCTAAAAGCCATAGAATATAATCAGTATAAAGTTTGTTGAGTATATTCATGACAGTCTGCTTCATAAAACTTACATTACCTAAAATAACAAGATCACCTATTTCCAATATTCCAAATTTATTATAATGTAAAAATAACCAGAACATCCAATTGGAGGAAATATGATGTGCCTGATTGAGATTTAGTAACAAGCAAAATAATTATTGTACAGTCTTGCCATTGAGTTGATTATGACAAGGAGAAAAGCTCTCAATGTCTATGTTATTGTTTTCTCTTCTACTTAGTTTTCAAAAAGGAAGTAAAACTTAATATAAATGAAAGAACTTTGTAACTGAAGTATTATGGATACCTAATGAACTACATTAATATCCAGTACATGAAAGAAATGCTTGTGTGAATGCTATATTTATTTGGAGGGTAGATATCGGATGCTTTTAGCATTTTGTATAGAATAGATATGGTGTATTCATTTAGAATTTGCCTATGGAAAGAATGTGAGTGAGAGTGCAAATGTTAACATGCTTTCACTTGTCAGGTCAGACAGTGTTGCATATTGGAAGACATCAACTCACAAATTCTTCATTCCTTTCTTCCTCTCATGTATGTTCATTGCTATAATCTGCCTTTTTATTTGTTCAGGTAGAATCCATTTATATAACTTTCTAGGGTTTATAAATTACACAAAATACAGCCTTAAGCAAATAGCTGTACTATGCACCAATTCAGCGAGTCAGAAGGTACATATCAAAGAGCATCATTTTTCAGCATTTCCACCAGAAACATTGCTTCTTGCAGGATTTGCATATTTCCTGTTCTGAAGAGCTGAAAGTTTAAGTAGTGCTGATGGGAGACACTTTGCACTGTGTACACTTAATCCCACCAAGAACATCACAGTCTTACTACAAATACATAAATGAGCTAAAGGCACTGCAGGTTATGTGCACTTTCATTTCAAGATTACCTTTCAGTTGTTTCTTATTTTGCATTGATATTCCAATGCTGCAAAAAGAAAAGTAAAAGTAGGTATAAGTGAAGGAGCTACAATTGAATAATAAAAAATCCAGGAATCTTAGATTTGAAAATGTGTCTTTCTTATATGACACAACACCAAAATTACTAGTGCAAGACTACATCAAATTACTAGTGCCTTTAATGTTTTGAATGCTACCAAATGTTTTTGTTGACTGATTTATTCCCATGGATCCCTATCCCTCTTTCAGGTCACTTATGTACGGCTTTCTAAATTACCATTGTATAAATTCAATTACTATTCAATGTACTATTTCAGTGATCTAAAAGAATAATGATCTTCCTAAAATGTGTTTCCCCACTTTGTAAATGCTTAGAATTTTAGAACTATATAGTGCCTTAGAAATTGTCTGATTTAGGGTACCATAAACATGTCTGAAGTAAAACTTTCCTGAGAACTTGTATCCAAAATACAGAATCTCAAGCTACTTGGACTCAGGAGTCTGTATTTTGTGACAAACATTCCAGATGACTCAGTTGGATAGGTTTGGGTAAAACAAAATTAGTTCAACATTCAAATTTTATTTTTTTCTTATGTGGTCCAGATAGGTTTATGTGAGTTATTTACATTTTTGTATTGCATAACTCTTTAAATATTGGGCTTAATTCAGGGAAAAATGTTGATGGACAACCTTTTGGAATCCCATTGTGGGAATTGTAGACTATATGCCTTTGCAATTTACTTTTTCTGTTGAGTAAAATACACAGAATTATTCCCACCACCACCATCAAAATGGGACCAGTGTGTCAATTGTGTCAAAATTGGTAAGCCCTGATACACAGTTAATCCTTTCATGTGCATCATTACTTTGAGATATTGAGGGCCATTTGTTCATTTGTTGATGTATAATGGGATACACTTAGACTGGATTTTTTCTCTTCCATGCAGTCATATAACCTTACTTATTTCTAGAGTGTCTCCATTATGTGTGCTTTGATATTCTGTGCCTAGATCACTCATATTCTGAATCTCTAAAAGTAGTATAAACTACAGTGTCAGTGTCTATTTGTTTTGAATGGAAATTGACACAGAAGTGTTAGCTGAAATTTTAACCAAGAGATTGATTTGAATTTTCAGTTTAGCTAGAGTAACGTTTGTTAAATCAACTTGTTTTATCTTTATATTCTTTAGTTCTGTTATTTCTGTATCTTCTAGAAGTAGTTCTGTCTTCCTCATATAAGGCATTAGAGTAAATCAGTAAATACCTCACTATTGATTAACATTTTAATTTTTTCCTATTTTTACCACTTCACAAATCACTCTTTATCTAAGTTATTTTTACAAAGCGCATTTTCTCCAAGATTTTTCACTAACATAACCATTTTATTCTTACACCAGTAACTAGTTTCTCCTCTTTTGCAGCAATGTTTCTCAAACTTGTTTTGTGTAGATTTTTTTTTTGGTACTGGGAATCAAACTCACAACCTCATTTTTGCCAGGTAAGACACTGTGCTGCTGAGCTATATCCCTGGGTCATGTGTAGAATCTTTTTAAGGGAGAAACTTTTCATATATCTTATATCATCTGAAATTATTTTATTATAAAACAATCTACATATCAGTATGAAACCAAATTAAACTTTTGTATGTCTAAGGCTTGTATACAACTGTAGCATCAAACATATTTTACAGAAAGAATCGAACCAATTTAAAACAAATACAAATTAGGCACATTACTTCGATACAACAGTTTATATTGGTCTAAAATTCCAACACTGCTAGAGTGGTCATACTTCCGTTTTTTCCACATGTCTGTGCCATAGGGTAAGCTTTGATATAATTCAGTTTTTCTAATTATTTATTTTGTCTCCGTTCTTAATACATTATTTAATTATTAAAGCTGTTTAAGTTGTTTTACGTTAACTTATAACACATAATTGTCACATACATGATAAATAGCAACACTAGAAATCATTTGCCAACATCTTCCAAGTCTCATATTATTTTCTTACATTTGTATATTTTCATGAAAGTAAAACTTCAGAATACTAAAACATCTAATTAACTCACAGTGAATTGTACGATTTCGAAGACTTTTTACTGAATAATGGGAGTCACTGACATGTAGAATTGAGTCTAAATGCAACGGCAAGGCTTATCATGTCCACAGTGTGTTGTTCTTTCTACATCTCTACAAGTTTATGTGTTGAACATTTGTTGTTTCAGTACTTATTACCAGGTGGTATTGAGCTCATCAAATTTCTCTGTCTCCATGATATTCATAATTTTGTGCTTATGTTTTCACTGTTTCATCTATGTATTTTCTCTCCATTTTTCATTTGTTTCTGTATCATCTTTCAAAGTTTTAGCCTGCACTGCCTTTAACTGTTTATACTTATTCAGAACTCTTTTTATTTTATTGCCACAGGCACGAGGAAACTTTTACTTTGTTCTTTTTATCTAGAGAAATACCTGTCTTTTTCTATCTCTTTGTTGTCTGTTTTTATCCTTTTTTATACTTTCTATGGATATTATAACCTATAGTTTTAAATCTTTGAATAATAGGATTAGAACTCACTGATCACACCATATTATAAAAGTGGGTCATGTGGAATTAAGCAATTTGGATAGTTTCTCTAATCAGTGAATTTCATGTGATATGTTTTATTAACAAAGGTAAGACAAGGTAAATATGAAGGCAGTTGAGGCAAGTTGATGTCAATAAGGAAAACAAAAGATGAAATGAGATCATTTTAGGTTGTTTTTTAGGATGAAATGCTAACTACACAAGGACTTCCTGAAGGAAAATTCTTAATAGACATGTATTGTTACAAGAAAATTCAGGGTTAGATGGGTAAAAAGCTTCAAAGATGCAGGAATGTAAAAGATATAAAAGGATAAAAAGCTACCATGGAATACATTCAGTGTTACCAGAAGCAAATTTTCAACTTAGCATTTTGAGTATAGGAGTAATGAAAGCAATTTATCATAAAATAGTAAGCATGCATTAATGTCCCACTAGAGATATTAGTTATCATGAATTACTCTCCGCATATGCCTTCCTAATAAAGACTAAAAGCAATAGGTGACATAAAGTACTTTTGTATTGGATTAAGGATACACTATCACACTGTAACCCATTTTACCTTCAGATTGCTCTGAATTCAGTTCGAATGAAAACTTTGTGACTTTTGGTGGGGAGATTAATGACTAACAAGGAATTTTGACTGGAACTTCAGAAGAAGTTAAGTTGGCTCTGCTTTGCCTTGTTTATCACACTCTTGAAGACTACCACTTATATGGTAGGAAGTAAAAGAGAATCTTAAGGTCTTGTTTCTAAGTTGGGCATAGAGTCTTTTGGATTAGCAAATCTCAGTGAACCGTTGTCAGTTTGCAAGTACTAACCTCACACCCTTTTGTGTATGTGTTGACTACGTTTGGGCTGCAGTTAACATTTATCATTGTAAAAGCCTTGAGCACTGTTTGACAGCTTGTACCAAGAAAAAGAAATCAACAGAATTCTTCAGTGTATTTTTGCTTCTTATTTTTTGTAATAACCTAAAAAGTAAAATCATGAGAACTACTGAGAAATGCACATCTGATTTAGTTTAACTAGTTCTTGGTGTTTATTTTAGCTTTTTTATGAGAATACTTATATTCGTTTATATTTTGGATTATTTCAAAATTCTTTCTGTGCATCTAACAGTCTGCTTTATATGGAAATTTGTTTTGGCTTTGGAGACCTTATGGTATATTGGAAGAGAATAAAAAATACAATTTCAAATGACAAAGTAAGTCTTAAACTATGAGAGAATATATACAAACAACAGATAAAGGATCGTTATTTAAAATATACAAAGAAATCTTAAGTTTCAGCAAAAAGAAAAGAAAAATCACTTGAAGAATTGATAAAAGACACCTCACCAAGGAGAGAAGATAGGTGGCAGATAAGCATATGAAAAAATACTTACTACAATAAGTCAATTAGGTACTTGCAAATTAAACAACCTATACAACTGTTAGAAAGGCAAAATTCAAAACATGAACACTTAATATCAGTGCTAGTAAAGATAAGTAACAACAGAAGTTTTCATTTGTTGCTAGGAGGAATGTAAACTAGTACAACCACTTTGATACACAGTTTCAGACAGCTTCTTAAAAATCTAAACATATCATAGCTTTATGATTCATCAGTCATACGCTTTGATATTTATCTGAATTTGTTGCAAACTTGCATCCACCCACAAACCTACACACAGATGTTGGCAGCTTTATTCATGATTGCCAAAACTAGAAAGCAACCAAGATGTTCTTCAGTAAGAAAATGGAGAAATAGACTGGTATATCCAGACAATGGAATATTGTTCACCCCTAAAAAGATATGAGCTAGCAAGTTCTGAAAAGACAGAGAAAAAACTTACATGCATAGCAATAAATGAAAGAAGCCAATATAAAAAGGCTCATGCTGTGTAATTCCAACTATGTGATATTCTGGAAAAGAGCAAAAGTGTGGTTTTGTTATAAAGAACAGTGGTTGACGGGTTAGTGGACAGCAAAGATGAATAGACAGAAGGTTTTTCAGGGCAGTGAAACCACTCTGTATAATATTGTGATGGTATATACATGTCATTGTGTGTTTGTCAAAAATCCAAAGAATATACAAAACGAAAAATGAACCTTTATGTAAAATATCAGTTTTAGATGATAATGATGAATATATAGGTCTGTCAGTTACAACAAATGTACCATTCCAGTGGAAGATACTGGTATCTAGGAAGTTGTAGGTATACGGAGCAAGAGAGTGTTTTGAAACTCTGTACTTTCTGTTCAATTTTTCTGCAAACCAAAAGTGTTTTAGAAAGCTTAGAATAATTGCCTTTGTCTTGGGCTACTTTATAACCTTTCTCTCTTTGGGTGTGATAGCCCAGAGCCCAGAGCACTTAATTTAGTCTAGGAAAGTTTGGGAAATCTTTCACAGGAGTAGTGACTCTCAGCTGGGATTCCAAAGGCAGGTAGAATTTTACCAGGAGGACGATGGCCAATAGAGAAGGAAGGATTTAAACAAAAGGGAGAAATGAATGCTTGAGGCAGATTGCAACAGTGACATACACTGTGAATGGCTTATAATCTAACTGAAACTCTAGAAGTTTGTAGTTAGCCAGATATAATGGCACATTCTTGTAATCCCAGCACTCAGGAGGATGAGACAGGAGGATTGCTACAAGTTTGAGAACAGCCTGGGCTGTATATCGAGCTCAAGACCAGCCTTAACTGCACAGTGAGACCCTGTTTCAAAAACAAACAAAAAGGTTGACGGAAGCTAGAGCATTAAACTAGTGGACAAGTTGAAACTGTTTCATAGCCATTTTAGACATGCTAATATATTTGAAGTTTATCTCTAGACCAACCTATTAGTTGTTTGGGATGAGTGCTAAAGCTGACACATATTGTATATTTACTTTATTGTTTTTAGTTTATGTCCTACATATTATAGTCACAGCACTCCTTAGTGTTGGACATTATTATCTCAATTTAACAGTGAGGTAAAGAGGAGTTAAATAGCTGCCTAAGTTCATAAAAGTAACCAAACTTCAGAAAGGGAGAAACAATGCAGATCTGATGATGTTGCTGTTTTTTGTTTTCCCAGGCCTGAGAGCAACAAAATAGACCAATAACTGCAATCAACTGCAATCCTGTCACACCTTTATGATGTTTCCCTTGGCCAAATATGTGCTACTCAATATTCGAAAGAGTGGAAGCATTCTGCAAATTGCAGCAACACAGGCCCATGTGAAGCAGTTACCAAATTTTCATGACAAATATGGCAATACTGTGCTAGCTAGTGGAACCATTTTCTGTGTTGCTACGTGGGTGTTTTTAACCACACAGATGGGAATAGAGTGGAACCCATCTCCTGTTGGCCGAGTTATCCCAAAAGAGTGGAAAGAAATGTAATTACCACCGTTAATATAATACAGAAGTGTTTCAAACCCAACTTGTTATATATGCATTCTACTGTTCATTGAAGAAAAACACAACTAAAGAAATAAAATATGTTTGAAATCATAAAATCATTGCAAATACTCATTTTAGTGCCTGAATGCAATGCTATGTAGGAATGAATGTAGATTTCAGGGGGTTATGAATAACAAATATTTAAAAGTAGAATAAAGTCTCACTTATGGGTTACCCCAAGTGTCCCTCTTTGGATGTATACATATATGTCCCTTATGAATTAAATTAATTTTCTAACAAATCTTACAGGATATTCTTCTTAAATATTTTCAAGAGGTGACCATTTTTCACATCCTTCTCTACCCCGGTCTGAACCACTCTCTAGAGTACACTCAGTGGAATTGTTATAAAAATTTTCTAAATACTGTCCTTGCTTGTTTATTTGCTATCTCCCTAGGCATGCACACTATACATCTACCACCCCAGTCTTTCACAGCATAAACAGCTGGAGTGGTCCCTTTATAACATTGTCTAGGGATGCTCCTTCTTGTCTTCAAAACCTGGCAGCTCTCCATTTCTGTCACAGTGAAAGCTAGAGTTCACAGAAAGTGCTCAATCTCTGTAGATGCTATACTGACTAGTTTTCACCTCCTGCATCAAAATGTTTCCACTTCCCTTCCCTTCCCTTGTGTAGGATGTGCTTCTCCAGTCTGTATGACTCACTGCCTCACACTTTTTTTGGTTTTGTTCATAAATGATCTTTTCAGAGAAGGCCTTTGGCTACTTTTAAAAAAAATTGTAGCCTCTCCTTTGGACTGGTATTTTCTGTTTTACTTCTTTCTTTTATTTTTCTCAATGCCTATAATTACCTGATATCATATATATTTTGCTTATTTATTTACTTATTTATTTATTGTTTTGTGTACAAACTGTACAAAAATATAGGTTTGGGTGTGCTTTTTGTGATTTTGTCTTTTGAATAGGTCCTGATGTATTAGACTTTCTATTAGGCTGAATTAATGCATTATTTGTTCACTTTAGGTAATTCAGAATCCTTAGGAATCTGAAAATATGAAGTTGTTTACAACGACTTCAATCACTGCAAGTGAGTTGCAGTGATTGATTATCAAAAATCATATTTTTATTGCTATTTTATAAATTATCCAAAACTTAGAGGCTTAAAACCTCTATAAACTGAGTATTTAGGTTAGGAATCTGAATATGACTTGGTTGCATGCTGTAGTGTAGGAATTCACATTTCTACAGTGTTGGACAGGGCTGCAGTCATTTCAAGGCACAACTAAGAGATATGCACAGCCAAACTCATTCATATGGTTGTTGGCTGGCCTTGGGGTTTTGTTGGATTTGGGTGATACGTCAGATTTTTGTAATGTGTGTGTTCACAGGGTGACTCATCTCTGTGTCGAAAACAATTCCCAGGCTAGAAGCCACACTTTGTGTCTTAATCTTGAAAGTGACATCATTTTACCTTTACCATAATCTGTTCACTAAAAATAAACCCAAGCCCATTGATAATGGGCATAGAATATATAAAGGGATAATTACTTGATGACAGATATCACTGAGAAAGAAAAGGGCTGTATATGACAGTTGGCAACAGATACTTTCCCTCCTTTCCACTGAATGCCCAACTTCAAAGTGTCTGTTCCTCAAACTCCAATATATATTTTGTGTCATTATTTTCTAGAAAAAGGATGTTACATGTGCCCCTTACCATGTTACCATTTAAGAATTCTTCTGATGTCTTGCCTTCATGTGAAACTGGTTGGCTTTACTAGCATTTCAGAATCATTCTCCAAAATGGTTAGTTTGGTCAGAAATTTTATTTGCTTATTTTGTAAGTATGAAATAGCTCATATTTAATGTATATTTTTCTGTTAACTGATGAGCTTGGACTTCCTCTGTTTAGCTTTGTACTTTTTTCCTGTTATATAAATTTTGTTTGTTCTGGGTTTTTTTCCATTTTTTCTATTCATTATGGAAATATTTTGTATATTCTACATGCTAATTGCATCATTCAAGGTTTCAACAGAGGCAGAGCCACCACAAGTAGTATAGAATGTAGGATTACTTGTGGGAATTGGAATAAAAGTATGGTAGGTGGTAGAGAAAACTTCGCAATCAGTCACCTCTGTGTCTGATAGAAAACACAGTCTAAGTAAAGAAAAGCTGAATTTGAAGTAAGGAAGAGCTAGGGCCAACTGGAATTGTAAAGATACGCTGAAATCAGGATTTCAGATTGGAACGTTGCACCTGTTTGTCACTGTCTCTAACTAAAACACTGTGATGACCTTCAGAGAAAATTGGTTCCCCATCACTATGGAACTACACATTCACTTGGCTTAGAGTCAGAAAAGCTTAAGGAAAAGAGCTGGTGGGAATTTGAATGGATATTGGCCCAGGTACAACTGGAAGCAAGCCAGAAGATCCACAACGAATTACACAAGCTATGAAAGTGCTCTGTGTTCTACACCGGCTTTCTAAGGATAGTACGTTTGGTGTTTCATGCCTGATTTCCCTAATTCATGCATTTTTTTCTTATAACCAAACCTAACTTGAAACCAGACAGAGAATGGAATAGTGGTGCTATGTTTGGTTGTTAAGTGTCCCCCAAATGTCAGTCCATGTGTTAAAACTTTTGTTCCCAGTGTGGTACTGTTAGTAGATTGTCAGACTTCTAAAAGGTGAGAGCTAGACTGAGAGCCTTAAAACACCCAGGATATGCCCTTAGAAGGAATTATGTGATGTTTTTCTTTCTCAGAACTCCTGCAATAACTTGTCATCTGTTGCCTTCACCAGAGAGAAACTAAACCAATTCAGTTGCCCGATCTCAAACTCCAAAACTATGAGCTAAGTAAAACTTTTCTCTTTATTGTTAGCTACATCAGATATTTTTTTATAGTGATGCAAATCAAACTCAGACAAGTAGAAAAGTAGTTCAAGCTGACCTAAAGTGAAACTTACTATCCTCTGTCAAACTGACATCAACTTTAATCATACTTAAATTTCTAATGAAGACAATAAGAAACTATCTTCCACCTAAAATTAGGCAACTTTCCTTCATAAAACTAAAATCATCCTAGCTGTCTTCTTAGAAGGGCACAAAATTCTCTCAGGATGGCAATGCAATCTCAGACTCCTTCAACAGCACCATTGCTGTGATCCCTAGTGGAAGTCTAAGACTTCCGTACTAGAAAAGCCTAAAGTTGTGGGGACATGCAAAAAATATCTCTCTAGTGAATCTCTATGGGTAATTGTGAGAGGAGCCATTCCATATTGTTATTGATTTCTAGATCTCTAAACCTTGACTATGACCACTTGTTCCTCATCTGAAGCATATCCAACATCCTGGAAGCCATTGAACTGTTAAGGTCCTGCAGTATTCTACCAGTGTCTTGGTTACTTTTTTTCTCATTGCTGAGACAAAATACCTGATGACCAAAATTAGGGAAGGAAGGGTTTATTTTTTACAGTTCTTGGAGGTTTCAATCCATACTCAGTTGACTGTAAGGCAGGGTGTCCTGGCTGGGGGGCAGCTGTTCATGGCTACAGAAGACAACAAGGTGTAAACTGGCAAGAGAGAGAGAGAGACATGCTTTCTTCCTGCTATTACACTATGCTGGCTCCACCTGTGCGCTGGTGCAGTACTCATACCACCAATCACAGTGTTAGACAACAATCACAAACACTAGATTTGGCCATGTGCATGATTGCATGAGGTTTAGGGGGGCCACTGACATAAACCATGGCAACCGTAATAAACGTGGAGACAAATAACTCATAGCATGAGTCATTGTAGTACTCATTTGCTGTACAGTATAGATCAAAATCAGGACAAGGGTTATACCATGATGCTGAATAAGACATTTTGCAAGTTCATGAATGACAGTATTCACACATTTGTAGGAAGAAAAAGTGAATGTATATATGCAATCTGTGTTCAAGTAAGAACAAAGTACTGCTTGTGACATGATGGAAATAATTCAGCAGAATCACCCTGGCACTGTTAGCTGGCAGATCTTTCCCCCAAGGAATAATGCCAAGTGAGAATACAATGTTGTTCTATCCTTTGATAATTTGGGTGTTTAACAGTTGCTATAGCTGGATTACCTTGATGAGTGGAAGTCTGCACTGCAGATCATATACATAGATTCCATCTTTTCTGTCATTGTTAGCTTTTATTTCTGAGTCAATGTGAAAACACTGGGGAAAACACGGAGAGTTATGGATCATTTTTTCCACCTCACTATTAAGATACTCCTCTGCTAAATATTCCCTTATTTCTTTTCCTTTCCTTTCCTTTCCTTTCCTTTCCTTTCCTTTCCTTTCCTTTC